>JAWPHD010006239.1:0-148129 GCA_037043455.1 Cyrtodaria siliqua | reverse complement strand
CAGGACTATACCCACAGTGTAATATGTTATATGTACAGTATATAATTAGACGAGGAAGTTACAACATGCATATATACTACAGACTATACACCACAGTGTAATATGTTATATGTACAGTATACAAATTAATAGACGAGGCAAGTTACAACATGCGTTTATACTACAGACTATACACCACAGTGTAATATGTTATATGTACAGTATATAATTATAGACGAGGAAGTTACAACATGCGTTTATACTACAGACTATACACCACAGTGTAATATGTTATATGTACAGTATACAATTATAGACGAGGAAGTTACAACATGCGTTTATACTACAGACTATACACCACAGTGTAATATGTATATATGTACAGTATATAATTATAGACGAGGAAGTTACAACATGCGTTTATACTACAGACTATACACCACAGTGTAATATGTTAATATGTACAGTATACAAATATAGACGAGGAAGTTACAAAATGCGTATATACTACAGACTATACACCACAGTGTAATATGTTATATGTACAGTATACAATTATAGACGAGGAAGTTACAACATGCGTATATACTACAGACTATACACCGCAATGTAATATGTATATGTACAGTATATAATTATAGACGAGGAAGTTACAACATGCGTATATACTACAGACTATACACCACAGTGTAATATGTTATACAGTATACATATATAGACGAGGAAGTTACAACATGCGTCTATACTACAGACTATACACCACAGTGTAATATGTTATATGTACAGTATACAATTATAGACGAGGAAGTTACAACATGCGTATATGACTACAGACTATACACCACAGTGTAATATGTTATATGTACAGTATATATTATAGACGAGGAAGTTACAACATGCGTATATACTACAGACTATACACCACAGTGTAATATATTATATGTACAGTATACAATTATAGACGAGGAAGTTACAACATGCGTATATACTACAGACTATACACCACAGTGTAATATGTTATACAGTATATAATTATAGACGAGAAGTTACAACATACGTATATACTACAGACTATACACCACAGTGTAATATGTTTATACAGTATATACTTATAGACGAGGAAGTTACAACATGCGTATATAATACAGACTATACACCACAGTGTAATATGTTATTACAGTATACAAGTATAGACGAGGAAGTTCAGCATGCGTATATACTACAGACTATACACCACGTGTAATATGTTATACAGTATACAAGTATAGACGAGGAAGTTACAACATGCTATATACTACAGACTATACACCACAGTGTACTATGTTATATGTACAGTATACAATTATAGACGAGGAAGTTACAACATGCGTATATACTACATACTATACACCACAGTGTAGTATGTATATGTACAGTATACAAGTATAGACGAGGAAGTTACAGCATGCGTATATACTACAGACTATACACCACAGTGTAATATTGTTATACAGTATACAAGTATAGACGAGGAAGTTACAAACATGCATATATACTACAGACTATACACCACAGTGTACTATGTTATATGTACAGTATATAATTATAGACGAGGAAGTTACAACATGCGTATATACTACAGACTATACACCACAGAAATTCTAGTCTTCTTTCAACACCATAAGACTATCATATTTTGGTGGCCGTGTCAGTCTATTAGCTGCACATCAACTTCAGACTGTGTTCATCACTGTAACAACAATACGTATATGTCAGCAATTAAACTATTTAAGACGAAGAACACACTACTACTTGAATTATCCTACCGTGGATTTCAAGGGAGATATACCTGTGTAGTGAGACTCAGTTTTTCAACCCGATCACACTTATACTGGACGAATAGGTTCACTGCATCACAAGACAGGCTAGACGTGAGAATCATGGCCTTATACCATTAGAACTATGTGTCTTGGCTGATAGGTATGACACCGTACCGACCACTTTCGACCCCGTACCGACCCCCATTCCGCAAGGTCTTTGAAGACATCACGCAATAAAGCTGCATAAACAACCACTGTATTTCAATAGCACAAGCTTAATAACACACATACATGCGAAAACTCACCAAAGAGAAATAAGAACATGCCGATCTGGTCGGATTTATAAGTCACTGCTAATTTCAGTCATTTTACTTGTTTACGTTTGAAATCATCTCGTTTTCTTATGGCGTCTCATTCCGTATTCGAGAATCTTAACCTTGCCATACTCCAGGGGAAGATATAGACAGTGTTTGTTGATTCAGAATTCACTGCTGAATTTATATTGATGCTCTTACGAAGACTATGACACCTCAGTGTGACTATGTTAGGTGATTGTACAGATGATAAGTTATAGACAGGATTAGCAACATGCGTATATACTACAGACTATACACCACCAAAATTCCTAGTCTTCTTTCAGCCCCAGTAAGACTATCATGATTTTGGTGGCCGTGTCGGTCTATTAGTATTTTTATAAATTGATTTTTGTTTATCTCTTGTTACAGTATACTATATGACAGCATGACGTTTGATTACGCAATTTTTCTATGTGTAGCTGAATTATGTCCTACTACTTGATTTCCTGATCCGTCTTTCCGTGATTCAAGTGGTGTTTAGACACTGTGTATGTGATCGATCCTCTGATAGTTGATCGAATCGCCTCGATGCATCGAAGTGACTGTGTTAGACGTGATAATATTCTTCTTTCTAGCCATAGACTGTGTGAATCTTGCTCATAGTATTTCCGTTCTTATACGGTATGACCCCCGTGACCGACCTCTTTCGATTTTAGTCGATCTCTTTAGGACCTGCTTGAAAAACGAATTTCTGCAGCAATATGCTGCTTTACGATCTCTGTATGCTTCAAGCTTATACTCAGTCGAAACCATATCGATGCCGATCTGGTCGCAGTGATTTTATGAATGTCGACTGCTATTTCTGTCTTTTTCCTTGTTTACGTTGTTGAAATCAACTCGTTGCTTATTGCGTCTCATTCTGTAGTTCGAAATGCTTAACCTTGCCTACTCGAACGAAACTATTTCCGGTTTTGCGTGTGTGTTGAAATTGTATTCATGAGTTATGCGGTGTTAAGTTTCTAAATACGGAACGAGAGCGGCGACGTAAATACCGACAATGTTTAAAACTTTAGAGTGGGTAACAAACATATTCTCGATCGCGTGATATTCCCTTCTTTGGTGAATAGTATGCATGCATTGTGGTATTTAAAGTTTGTTCTATTGAAATACGGCGGTTGTTTTATGCTGGCATTGTGTGATGTCTTCAGAAACCTCGCAGGTAAAGTGCGCATGGTCCTACCTATCTGTTAAAGCATTGGATGCGTCCA
The DNA here is from genome assembly GCA_037043455.1 of Cyrtodaria siliqua. Classification (NCBI taxonomy): domain Eukaryota; kingdom Metazoa; phylum Mollusca; class Bivalvia; order Adapedonta; family Hiatellidae; genus Cyrtodaria; species Cyrtodaria siliqua. The sequence goes on along the minus strand of JAWPHD010006239.1, from coordinate 144,787 downwards.
CATCTCCGTGCAAAAAGAAGCAGGAAGAAAACACAACACGGCATCAGTAATGACATCCCGAGCGCCCACCTCTGTGACATGGCTCTATGGTAGGTACGTACTTCCATAAAAGCCACGATTCTCACGTCTAAAGACGTACATGATGCAGTCATGTGTATGTCCCCATCAGACGGGAGGTATTTTACATAGAAAAAAAATGTGTTCTATTGGCATTGAAAACTTATTTGATATAGATATTATATATCTGTATACTTAATACGTAAAGTAGTATCAGTAATAGATTCTATATTTCTGTATACTTAATGCGGAAAGTAGCATCAGTAATATCGCGGTTATGATTTAGAAGACGAAGGTCCGTAGCTAGCTCTAACATTTAACAAAGGCAAATCCCTTTCTAGGTTGGTCCGGTCAAAGGCATGCCTCCCGTAAAAATATGGATTTCTTCGGTTTTTACGCATTTCCAGAACTAATTGTTCAGTTTTAGGCATAACATTTGCAGGCATATTTATTCAAGACGATTTTGGCGATTATCTTTGACTTTTGTTTTAGCTCAGGTGAGCTATTGTGATCGCCTTTACATCCGTCCGTCTGTCCATTGTTTACAATCAACAACTGCTTTAAATGACCTGTGACTCAGAACCGTTTCACTTTGGTCAGTGTTGACCAAAATCCTTTGGTCTGTGGTTTTCAAATTTGTTAAAATTAGGTCAACAAAACATCCAAGATGGCTGCCAGTCCAACAAATGGTCGAAACCTTAACATATCTTCTCAAGAACTACTGATCAGCGTTAAAAAGATTTTCTTTATTAATGATCGCCAATCCTTTTAATGCCAAGTTTGGTCCAGAGTTTGTATATAATACAGAGATTATGCACGTGTGACATAGACGTGCACAAGGAAAAGCTTCAAACTTCTTCTCCCCGGAAACCACAAAGCATGGAACTCTCATACATTGCTTGTAGTATACGATTATGGTCATCTACCAAGTTTGTTCAAATGGTGACACCGGGATCAAATCTTGCCCCGCCGTATTTTGTTTGTAGCATAAGCTAATGATCCTTTGCCAAGTTATTTCAAATGCTGATCCTTGGGTTAAATTGGGGCCCGCCCCATGGATTGTATGTTTTATATAGACGTGTATACATATATATAGAAAACTTAAAAATCTTCTTCTCTGAAGCCACAAGGCATATAACTCTAATATATTGTATGTAACATATTAGGCTTATGGTCGTCTATCAAGGTTGTTTAAATGACCGTTCCAATGCGGTAGCCCTATTGTCAACCCTCTTTTAGTCGTTTGTGATGTCGTATTTGACCTTTTATTCATTTGTAATGTTGTATTCTTTTGAAATGTTGTTCTCTGTTTCTGTGTGTGTTTGTGGTTGACTGTCGTCTTTGAATGCTACTTTTCCTGTTCGAGTTTTTAATCCATATTGTTTAAATGGTGAACCTGGAGTCAAATCTGGAATCCCATCCCGGGGGTCACAGTTTAACATAGAGTTATATAGGAACATTTTTAAAAAATATATATTCTCTGAAACTAAAAGAACTAGAGGTCTAATATGTTGCATGTACTAAAATCGTATGGCCCTCTACACAGTTTGTTTAAAATTGTGATCTTGGGATTACATGACCAGAGGGTACCTGATTAAAACAGAGCTATACTATGTAAAGTAAGTTTAGCAACATTTAGGGAATTTTGAAATATTTACCATTTTTCAAAGCATAATAAAACAAGCACAACATAGAACATTTAAGTCAACACCTATTTACCATTTACCAATAAAATGTGTGTAAAATATCAAAAAGGGATTGAATTAACTGTTCTATACTGTGCTTGCGTTATTATGCTTTGAAAAATGGTAAATATTTCAAATTCCCTACGTGTTGCTAAACTTTTTTACATAGTATATATTGGAAAGACTGATAAGAAAATTAACTTCACAGAAAAGAGAATTCCACAGAGGTACACGGTTTCCTCAGGGTCATGGTCTACAGAGGTACAGGTGTTCCTCGGGGTCTTGGTCTACAGAGGTACAGTGTTCCTCGGGTCTTGGTCTACAGAGGTACAGGTGGTCCTCAGGGTCATGGTCTACGAGAGGTACAGGTGTTCCTCGGGGTCTTGGTCTACAGAGGTACAGGTGTTCCTCAGGGTCATGGTCTACAGAGGTACAGGTGTTCCTCGGGGTCTTGGTCTACAGAGGGTACAGGTGTTCCTCAGGGTCATGGTCTACAGAGGTACAGGTGTTCCTCGGGGTCTTGGTCTACAGAGGTACAGGTGGTCCTCAGGGTCATGGTCTACAGAGGTACAGGTGTTCCTCAGGGTTCATGGTCTACAGAGGTACAGGTGTTCCTCAGGGTCATGGTCTACAGAGGTACAGGTGTTCCTCGGGGTCATGGTCTACAGAGGTACAGGTGTTCCTCGGGGTCATGGTCTACAGAGGTACAGGTGTTCCTCAGGGTCATGGTCCACAGAGGTACAGGTGTTCCTCAGGTCATGGTCTACAGAGGTACAGGTGTTCCTCAGGGTCATGGATGCTCACATACCTAATCAGTGTACGAAACTATTAATTATGGTGTAAATATAATTATTTCTTTCCATTATTCACTACATGTATAATATTAATTGAGTAATGCCGCTACTTCTTTGTCTGTTATCACGTAGCTGTGAGAGTCGTAGCTCTCATGCATTTCAATAGACTACTGTGCATTTCAGGAAGCATGTGCGTCAAGTATGAATCGAGATTTTGTTTAATTGCTTGCTTTATGTTTTCATACCTGATATGGTAGACAGAATCAAAATAGACGCTCCTGCATCTGTTTGCAATCCTGCCATAGCCATCCGGTATGCTTCACAAAAGCCTAAAAATCATTTTGACCCCATTGTTTCCATTGTAAAAATTAAAACATGGCGTTATTTTTAAATTGTCGTCTGCGCAGGTTCAGATGTACCAAGTAAAACGTGAGGTTATGAAGGGTGGTGTTGTTGTTCAATGCTCAGCACCTCCGGCAATCAATCATACTTATCCTTCATTTTGAAATTAAAACCGTAATATCTAGCAAATAAAGGGTAGCTGTTGGACAACTGATTTTTTAAGTCACTCAACCCTAGAAAAATGGAAACTTCCGACGTCGCCATTTTGATTTTCGGCTGTCAATAAAATTACATGTAAACAGGGAGTTCAAAATTAATGTTTGGCTTTGCGAAGCTTACTCGTCGTGGGCCACTTTCCGTCAACTTATGTAAACATAAACTAATTTTTCAGACAAATCTATGTATCCTGACAATTTTTACTCTATTTCTATTAGGTTACCTCTTCCTGGAAATTTGATATCAAAGAATTTTGTTTTATATAAATTATCGAAGTGGCAACGTGACCTGTTTATAAATAGACTAAAACTGAGAAATCATTTTTGTCTACTAGCCAGTTTCCGTTATGTATTTTATCGAGTGATAGATTCAACTAGGTCAAGCTACAGTAAACTTTTATGAATTATAAACTTGTTTGCAAGTCTATTCAACAATTTCATTGTAAAAATGGTATGTTTGCATTGTTCCATAAGTCACCTCGATCGTTATAACAATGCGCCTGGAATCGTCAATGTAAAACAATTTTACACTGTAAAGATGGGTAACTCTATGTAAATCAAACAGATACAGGTTGTACGAGTTGCTTCTCTTTGGGGTGAAACTATATAATCACGGTCTATTTAACTGCGTCCACTGAAGAGTGATAAAATTATGACGTCATTACAGTGTTATTTTTTAATAGTTTATTATGCGGCAGTATGCGCGCGCATCCCCAACGCCACATAAGGAAGTAAATACATTTTTCGGAGAAATCCCTTTCGTTTTTGTACCGCTTATTTACTTTTTGGTTGTTTTTCCTGTTTCCAATCTTCATTTATAAGTGACATCGCGTAAGTAATTTGCAGTGTAAAAACGTTTTTTAAATGAGAATGACGGAAACTGGGCTTGGACGGAAACTGGCCTCTGACGAGTAGAGGATGGCTACGCGAAGATTGAAAACAGATTCAGGAGCGTCCGTTTTCATTCTTTTCAATCATATCAGGTATGAAAACATATAGAAAGTAATAAAAAAAATCTCGATTCATATTCGACATAGGTACCCTGAAATGAACAGGAAACCTTGAATACCACCTGTACATGCATAAAACTCACCAAAGAGAAGAATATCTCGTCGATCTAGGCATTTTTTGTCAGACTATCCATTGTTTTAACAGACATGTTTTTTTCTGAAATGTTTACCTTTCGAAATATCTCGCGCTGTGTCGTTGCGTAATTGGAAAATTAAACCCGTCCATAACTGACACAAACATACATTTAAACCGGAAATTGTCAGGTGTGTGAGTAGGGCCGGGTTTAGTTTTCAAATACGGAGCGCGAAGTCACAGGAGAACGATTATTTCGAACGTAAACAATGGACTTGTCTGAAATTATCAGTGGCTTATGAATACCGAGTATATCGGCGTATCATTCTATTCTTTTGTGAGTTTTATGCATGCACGTTTGGTATCTAAGGTTGTTCTATTAACATACGATTGTTGTTTATGCAACCATTGCGTGATGTCTTCAGAAACCTCGCCGGAAAAGTGCGTATTGGTTTCGGTACGGGGTACTGCCTATTATTCAAGGCGTGGGAATCATGGCTCTATGGTAGGTACATATCACCTTAAGAGCCATGATTCTTACTTCTAGTTATCACGTTATTTAACAGTGCCACCCTCAACTCACAAGCATCCATACCTTTAGATAATTGTTATTTATTATGTCCTCTTTTTATTAGGTTTATTATTTTTCTTTCATACACACACTCAACTAGACATTTTAATCATGGCGAGAAATACGAACCCAATGCTTTTCCTGGAAACTTATCGACAAACGCAGTGCACTTGAACTGTACAAGTGCCGAGACTTACACCGAGTGTGTGAGAGAGCCGGACCCAGGAAACAACTGCACGAAAGGCGGTCGGGTCGCCGCAGTATGCTGCAACGATGGTATTGATACAAGTAAGTGCATGTGGGCGCGCGAGCATGCTTGTGTGTGCATGTGTGTGGGCGTGCGTGTTTGTGTGTATGTGTGAGCGCGTGCGCGCGTGCGTGCGTGCTTGCGTGCTTGCGTGCTTGCGTGCGTGTGTTTACCTGCGTGAGTTGTATATGTGTGCGTGTGTGTTTATGTTGTTATATTGTATACTCTTGCTTAATTTAATGGCAAAGAGAGCAGTGTTATGTACAATCTTGTAAGAATGAAAGAAAACTGTTAACTAAATTCCAGGTGTGCTTATTTCTAAGTTTGTTCCAACTCTTTTATAAGCGACTCCGTGGTCGAGGGATTAACGACGTTGCGTTGTAAACCTTCTCGCTTATCACCGTTGCGGGCTCGAATCCCACTGGGAGCTCAACTTGTATGAGATGACGGGAGATATACAGTTCTGGTTCTACCCAGGAATTAGTGTGTGGTCTGCCTCCACCACAAAAAATCGACCGTCATACACATAAGTGTCGTTAAACACCAAACAAACTAGTGTGTCATCACGGTGGTTAGTAGTTAGTAGTTAGTTTGTATTATGTTGACTGTATTATATCGTTGTAGATATTACATATTTCATAAGTAACAGTATAAGAGAATGTATAACACGTAGTACAACTTCTCAAAACTGCTAACTACAACCGCTCACGTTTTGGGTTATATATATCGATGGGTGAATGTTTTTCAATAAAATAAAAATTTGTCTCATATAGTGCAGATTTGTGTTATTTGTTTATTTAATTACAAACAACTATGAAATAATGATATTAACAAATTATTCATATTTTAAATCGGTGTGTAGTTGGCTGTTTGAAAAGTGTATAAAACGTGAGCGGTGTAGTTAGCAGTTTTGAGAAGTGTATATAATGAATAATGCTGAATTTCAGAAATGTTTTTGAAGAATTGAATGAATTGGGGTTTTAAGGCGCACCAACACATGAAAGGTTTTATGGCGCCTAACAGGAATGAACATGCCAGGCTCATTCTCCATGCACATCGAGACAAAATATGGAGAACGGGCCTAGAACCTTCTCACCCTGAACTGCAGAGTAGTTGCAAGTTCTATTGTAGACACTCCATTTACGGCTGGAGCCACGTTATTGTTTTTCTGCCACTGCTCTAGTGATATAGGCGAGATGGCACCTGAAACAATGCAGGGGTCATTGATGAAGACCTTTAATGAGCATGAACAAAAAATGATAAAATGAACATGTATTCGCATGGTGGGGATGGTTCTACCCCTCTTCCTTCCCCTCCAATTGGATCTGCAGTGGCCCTATTCTTTAACCCGTAACCGAACGGGGCCCCCGAGAACCACACGGGCTGTTCTTGAAGAGAAATGACGTCAATATTTATTTGTTGAATTCTAGAAAATGTCCATGTTTAATGATCACGTAAACACCAGAGTTGAATATTGCATTCTAGGCACAGTAGAACAATGAACACTGAAATTATGACGTGTCGGTTCTCTGACGAATATGAATCCTTTAGTAGCTTTGTCACTCGCTTGCCATCGAATAATATCCTATGACAGAATGTATTGTTTCTGGTGTACTTGTTTAAGTTTAAGTCCAATGCGACATTGGATTTTTTATCGAAGTTGATTTGCGTATTTCGAATTTAATTTTAGTTATACGACGGTAATGTCCTGTCGTAACGACGCGAGAATCCTCGTCTTAAAACGTTAACTTTTTAAAACCAAATATGCGCTGGCTGTTATTAGTTCCAACACCGAAGAAAGTTACATTTTGTCCCCCTTCATGTACATTTTGAAGGAAGTACATTCCTGTTCCAAAATGCTGATTTCCTGCATTTCGGCCGACTAGGTCAAATATAACGTGTATTTGTTCACATGTTGAAGTCTGAATTTTGAATGCTTTAACAATCGTAAAAGAGAAATCGGTTTCCTGGGCTATCGGTCACGTGACGTTAATTAATTAAGTCTGTGTCCTGTATCGGATAGTATACTGTTATCACACAATATAAATTGTTAAAGAAACCAATCCGCCATATAATGGAACAGTTACACTACCAACCGGTTCATCAAAACTCTATCCATGTGTTTAGGTCATACAATAATGTATATGTGCCGATTAAAAGTGTAGTATTATTCACGGGTTCTTTAAAGTACCCGTGATTGAACATGCGAAAAAATGAATATGGTAACTCTTAATTCATCGCTCTAGTTTTGGGGTTTGGTTTGGCTGGTTAAAGCCGTTTGTATTTTGTCTAGAGTTTGGATTCTAAAAAATATGCAAGTTATATATATATCTCTCGTCGTCAGTAGGTTTTAAAACGGTGTACATATGTTCTAAAACATGGCTGTTGTTGTCGGTATAGCTACTTTAAACTGATAGTGTCAGATATGGCATTTATTGGCTTATACAATGTAATTGTAATCAATGTGTCTGGTAAATGTGTTTATACTTCAAAATGATCCATACACTATGAAATAATTCAGAAATAAATATAAACGCAATGTTTTAAAGATAGAATCCGGGACTGTAGAAAGTATAATAAACAGGTCCTCATAGAACGTAACATTGAAGAATGCAAATTATAACGGGGTAACGCTTTAACCACAGCACCTGAAACGAAAATCTGTAAATAATAGCAGATCTCAATAAGATAAGGACTATCGAATATATTTGTTTGTTTGTTTGTTTGATTGAATGGTGTTTTACGTAATATTTAGCACATGCCATATATGACGATGGATTTTTTTATGGTAGAGGCAGACCAACCTATTTTTCCTGGGTAGAACCAGTACTGTATACCTCCCGCTATCCGTAAGAATCCTCACTTTCTCACATCACAAGACAGTGGGATTCGATCTGGCTGGTTTTCGAACTTTACCCTAACCCTAACCCATACATCTGACCAAATTTGGTAAAGATCAGATGAAAAATGGAAGCCCTTAAATATAGCATTTTTAAACAAATCAAGGGCCACAACTCCGGTGTTATTGGTCCGATCTGGCTGGTTGTCGAACTTGTCCGAGCATTCAATAATCTTGTAAAGTTTGGTCAATATAGGATCAAAAATGGAGGCGCTAGAGGGAGGACAGACACAATATAGCAATGTTCGTTAATTCAAGTGCCATAACTCCAGTGTTAATGGTCCGATCTGGCTGGCTTTCGAACTTATCCCAGCTTTTATTGATAAAAACAATCTGACCAAGTTTGGTTAACCTCGGATCAAAAATGAATGTGCTAGAATGAAGACAACAAAGAGTAAACTGACTGACGACAGACAACAGACCATGCCATAAGCCTTACTGGCCCATGCCCAGAAGAGCTAAAAATCTATTATCTTTTTTTATATGTTAATTTAATTATGTATATGTATATTTATTATATAATTCCTAGTGAAATAGTGGATTGTATTGTATGTTTATATTTTCACCGGAAAAAATGGAACTGTTTTTTTCTACATTTGCTTATAACAGTCATAATTCGTGTCAAAGTTTAGAACTATATTCTATGCGCATTAAATAAATATGTAAATCGCCTCACGCGCTGGCGTTACGATATTTATCCGCGAATACGTTAAAGGGGAACTGTCGGATCGAAACGTATTTTCTGTTTGAAACAATTTGGTAGTGTTGCATGATAAAAAGTTTATAATAAATATAATATTTGTTGGTTTGTCGTGAATATAGGATTTATTTTCATCTCGAAGTGAGAAAACTTATATTTTCACTCGTGCTAAAGCACTCGTGAAAATATAAGTTTTCTCAGTATTCTATCTTCTCGATGAAAATAAATCCTATATTCACTCCCTACCAACAAATATCCTCTGTATATTGTTTTTCTATTTGAATATGGATTGTATAAAATAAAAAAAATAATTATGTAACGTGGCTGTTGTTGACGGGATTGCTACTTTAAACATTAAATGTTTTGTACGTTTTGTATTATATGTATTGTGTTCTTGGTCCAAGCTCCCAAACATACCAGTACATGCAGTATAACGTGGTCGGACAGCTTCAATGAAAGTAAACCATATACCCCGTGCTATCATTACGCACAAGCGATGTCGTACACCCATGCTGTCTATTCACTGTCGTCAAAAAATATCAAGAATCTACCAACAAAGGCTTGGACAGCATCACGGATGTTGAGAGTAAAAGCTGATGACATCATAGGTAAGCATCTTGTAAAATTTCGAAACAATCTGTTGAAAACTGTGGGAGGAGATAGACACTCAAGATATTTTAACGTAAAATGTGATAAAAGGACCTTAACTCCGATAATGTAAGGTCGATTTTGACGCCGAATCGATATGCACATCTTGATATCATAGGTAAGCATCCTGTAAAGTTTCGAAACAATCGGTTGAAAACTGTGGAAGGAGATAGACACACAAACCTTTCGGGACGGAAAGACGGACGAACATGGCTAATGCTATATGCGCCCTCACCATTCGGTGGTGGAGGCATACACATACACATATTGCAAATGTATATTAATATACACAATGTGAAAAGGATTGGAACTAAGGCACATATCTAATACCAAACACATTGCAAACTTCCTATCTGAACCAATGAAGAAACCAAAATATCAAGTGACACTTTAACTTTTTCTTCTAACTCCTCACTGAAAAATATATTATTTTGATGAGAATATATTCAAAAGGGACATAATGAATAGCAAAATGGGATTATACTAATTTAAAATCTATTTTCAAAATATTTTTTTTATAAAAAGCTGTTTAAAGTAACAAATATCATTATTTTTTGCCTTTTCCTTAAAAACCATCATTAGAAAGTGAAATAAATTTATATGCTAGGTCTTGACATAACTGAAACTTATATACTGGTACAATATTTTGTGAAATTTCAGCACTGTGTCACCTAGGCTAATGACATTTCACAGTTTCCTTTCTATTGGTTATTAGGTCTGTGGGCAAAGTTTACACCGCAATCAATTACAGAAAACATTAATTAATATTTTGTCATTGAAACAAGTAACTTAAATATTTGTAAAAACGCATTTCTATTTGAAAAAAATATTCAAAATCGCCAACATAATCATCATTCTGGACATACACATTTCATTTAACCTAACATTATTTAAACGTTCAATATTTTGAGTGAAACATGGATTCTTATAGAAATAACATAATTAAGAAATTGCAGAAGACAGTGGTCGAATACGTATCACCTTTTGAATTGTTTTATAGTTCCCAAAATCATCATCCCTATTATGTCAAAATAAACAATGTCGTGTGATTATAATTAAAGCTGGCAATTTTGAGTTGTAAATCAAGCGTTAAAATAAGCACTTCAGTTTATTAATCCTGCATCATTTTGATTTAAAACGGTTTGCAAATATTTAAATAAAAAATTGAGATTTTAATTGCCTTCGTTATTCTGCCAAATGTTTAACTATATTATTAAATTGTGCAGTACTATATATGGTTATTAATATATAAAAACACCTTGCTTTGAACTATTCTAAACAGTAATATTAATGATTGAACAAATACAAGTTATGAAGAAAAATAACGGGATGCCGTGAGTTTAAAAAAATCAAGATTGCCGCGTGTCCCTTTAAGGTTAGTGACATAAGCAGAATATGTATTTGTTTTCAGATTGCTTAGGCCCAGAAGACAAGTTTCATTACAATGTTACAAATGTTACAGACGGTGTGTACAATATCACCGGATGTGCCAGTCATTGTTTACAAAACGCCGCGGAACCACTACGAGCTATCGGATTTACGGTAATTCGAGTAGAGTTGTCGTTTCTTGCATCCACATAAAACCTCTGTCAGATTCTCAGAACAATTGCTTGGTGGCACTCATGTTATATGAAAGTGTTAATTTTACCCAGGGTTATATTGCGGAAGAATAAAGTTTATGCTTCGGCATATCACTCCGCCGTCAAAGCATTACAAATAGACACCACCATTACGTTTTTCATAGGGTTACAGCAAAGCGTTCGGCTTACCAGCACTTTTCAAAGTCTCATAGCTCAAAACAACCTACCAACAAATAAAGTACTGACCTAAATGCACCCAAAATGTTCAAAGCAAGCGGTGTTTCGTTCGTTTGTTTATCACTCAGTCAGTAGACCCTGTGTCAATAGTGGTATCAGGCCACGGTGTTGATGCTATGTTCATGTGACATTATGACCCTGGTAAAGATTTATACATATACTGAACAAAAAAAGAAACTTCTACAGAAAATTATTGTTAATTATATATTAAAGACTATAATTTAAAAAAGGAAGCTATTTAAGTATAATTTAATCATTACTCAAAAGGTGTTCATAATGAACATTTATTTTGATCAAATAGATCTATTTTGATAATAAGACATTCAGACTTTTTTTGAATCTTGGGACCATTTTAAAAGTCAATGTATGTCAATAGCGTGTGCAAAATCGGAAGTTTAATTTGTCTAGTACAAATGTTACATAATGTTAATGAGCTAGGAGAGCGCTTTTAGCCCATTTCACGCCGGCATTTGACGAACGATCGCGGATAGTATCGATCTTTCTCTGAGTAGCATAGTCTTGATCGTCTTCGACGCTCGATTGTAAATAGGTGCGTCTGTATCAGCCAATCAGAAACGATACCAGAATATCGGTAAAATGGCTGTCGCGTCTAACTGTTTTAGAAGAACCGGTCTAGACGTTTGTCTTTAAAACACGCAAGCGTCGAAGATGATCTAGCCAAATAGGTCGACCAATCAAACGATATTAGGCACAATAATCTTGTTGTGTCATGTGACCGAAATTCCGAACAGTGTACGGAGAGTACCGGTGAAATGGGCTATTGAAGACTGGACAGTCCTCGACACTTGCAAGGCCGTGCGTCGCCGTTGCAAGACCGTATTCGATCCGAGAGGTGGCCATACACGCCATTGACGTGTGACTTTTGAAATCGGCTCATGGTTCCAAAATCACTGTAGGTAAAGTGCGAATCGATATTGAGTTTGTAGATATCAACACGCTAGTTTGCAGACGGGTTCAGTTGCACCACGGGATTGAATTGACACTGCACATGTAAACAAACGCAATATTTTTACGATATTTCAATTGTTTCTAAAGTTAAGTTACATTTTCTTCACTATGTTTATTTCATTAATAAATTAGTAAAGACGAAAAATAGGCTGTATATTTCTTCTAAATAAATTATGTGTCTAAATGCTGTATCCTTTACACTGGATTTGTGAAATGATATACTGTAGTAGTTTGTGCCGAAATATTTATTAATTGTTTTGTCTTAAATGCTCAGTTCGATGAAATCTAGTCAAGTTTGTATATGTATATGTGCTGGTTTCTTGAAGTTACGCATTAGTTTGCCGATGGTATGTTTGCTATATGCGCTAGTTTTTCGATGGTTTTTGGTGACTTTTTAAAACTTTAACTTTTCTTATTTTCTTGTAGTATATTCATTATTTAAACAAAGGGCAACCATGGAGTATTTTACTATAGTTCAAGTGAATCTTTTAAACTTCACTTATTTCTTTCTCATCAAGACTATGTTACATGTTCGATGTTATTACTGCACAGAAGAAACAGAAACATTTGCCAGTATCGTACACAACAAATTCATACATATGGTCATCCACATTCAAGCTTCAAAAGGAAAGTCTCCTAATATATGTCAAAGCATTTCAATTTGTTTCTTGATACATTCGTCCCCGATAGATGAAAGGTCAGTTATTCCATTATCGTATACTGAATCCATATAGGTAACTGAATTTGAACAGGACATATGACAAAAGCGAAAGTATATGTTGCTGTAACAGAGTGTCCATTAAGTATGTCATTGACCTTGATAATACAACAGCGGAAACATATTTTAAAATACAAAAGAAACCGAAGATTCATACAGTTGATGACATATACTAAACCAAATTGCTAAGTATCGACCTAAGACTATGTCAATAATATTCTCATTGTTTTGTGTATTTTGAGCTTGATTAGAGATACGGCTAAACTGCAAAATAACGAGTGTAAATCGTCTGCTCTGATTGTATGAACATATTTTAAAACTTTCAAGTCAATGTGTTTTCTTAGAAATAAGTTATAACTCTTATACAACTAGGTATATAGGATTTTATTAAGTACTTCGAATTAGTGAAGCTTTCGATGTTCCTAATTCTAAAACATGCCAGTTAACAATATTTTGACATCATGTTTTACTAGCATTGCCACTACACATGCGCTTGCAAAATAAATGTTCGAAATATTTAATGTTAACGCTGAATTACAGCTACTTGAATTTCAAACACAATGTAAAGGGAGGTAATTTAAGATTATCCATATTTAATTTTTTTATAGACGGGAAATCTGCGATAAATGGGTCAAATTTTTATTTTTTTTTCTATTATTTCATACCAATTTTAAGAATTTTATATCTTTAAGCGATCTTTGACTCATGTTATGTGTTTTATCAGTACATATAAAGGGAAGGTAACTCTCAAAAAATGTAACAATTTAAACAAAAAATAAACCTTTTACAAACTATGGGTCAAAACAAAATACTCATCATACATCTATTCTAAAATATATTTAAAATAAGAAAATTATTTAAGATACAAAAGTTGATACTTAGCAATTTTGTTCAGTGTATATTATGTATTGCATATATTATTGACAAAACACAGATGTTGCAAATGATGATATTCTGGGTTTGACTGATATGTTACCCTCTGCAACGGAAACGATAGATGGTTTATTGTCAGAATGGAAGATGTTTTATTTTTATTTTCGGGCATCGCTTCCAGTAAAAAAAAAACTAGCATGAGATTGTTTATGAACGTGGTTACGTTGTGCTGTGTCAAATCGGATCAGCAACACCGGAGTTATGGCACTTGTTTTTTCTCAAAATTTTCATTTTCTGCCTTGTAAACACTCTAGCACCTTCATTTATCATTTGATATTTACCAAACTAACATATATTGTTAATATCAATGAAAACTCGGACAAGTACGAAAACCTGCCAAATCATTTGATCGTTACCAACCTTGCACATATTGTTAATACCAATGAAAGCTGGGACAAGTTCGAAAACCAGCTAAACTGGGTCAGTAACACCAGAGTTATGGCCCTTGTTTTTTCCCCTGAAAATGCCATTTTCTGCCTTGTGAACACTCTGGCACCTTCATTTATCATTTGATATTTACCAAACTAACATAGATTTTTAATATCAATGAAAGCTTGGACAAGTACGAAAACCTGCCAAATCGGATCTGTAACATCTGAGTTATGGCCCTTGTTTTTTTCTGAAAAAATGCCATTTTCTGCCTTGTGAACACTCTAGTACCAAACTAACATAGATTATTAATACCAATGAAAGCTGGGACAAGTTCGAAAACCAGCAAAATTGGATCATTAACACCAGAGTTATGGCCCTTGTTTTTTTCTGGAAAATGGCGTTTTCTGCCTTGTGAACACTCTAGCACCTTTTTAATATTTACCAAACTTGCACATATTGTTAATATGAATGTAAGCTCGGACAGGCCCTCTTGGGCCTCTTGTTTTTAATATATTTTTTTTTTATTTTTATTTTTTATTTTTTTTTATTTTTATTTTTTTTTTAATTGGGAGGTTAGGTGCCCTTGTTGCATCAGTTTTACATATTATTTATATGTGAAGAACTTCTTCTCTGAAACCAACAGTTTGTTTTGTTATACAGATGCAAATGACTTACTTAACACCTGGGTGACTAATTTTTCAAGTGTTATTGATAAGCATGTGCCGCTTAGAATACATAGGGTTACAAAGCTCCAACAACCTGATTGGCTTAATTCTGATATTTTAGATGCAATAAAGGAAAGAGATAAATGTAAAGCAAAAAATGATGCTCAAAATTACAGAATTTTAAGAAATAAAGTATGTAATTTGATTAAAGAATCTAAGAAGTCCTCTTATGAAAGAAAAATTGAAGAAGGCAAATCAGATCCAAAGTCAATAAGGAAAATATTTAAAGAGCACGGTGCCTCCACAAAAACTTCTCAAAAAGGAAATTCTGTAAATCAGATCAATAAAAACAGTGAGGAAATAACAGATAATTTTGAGATGGCAAATGAGTTTAATAATTTTTTTGTAAATATAGCTGCAAATTTAAAAGAACCTATTTCAAACTCAGACTTTACAAAAGTAAAGCAATTTGTAAATCGCACTGTTCCAGACAAAATGTACTTTAACATTCCTCTCATAACAGAAGAACAAACTCGTAAAATGCTTCTCAGCCTAGATACATCCAAATCCACGGGACTTGACCAAATTGGTCCAAAATTACTAAAATGATCAGCCAATGTAATATCAAAAAGTATTACATATATTATTAATTGTAGTATAAGACAGGGAATTTTCCCAGATACGTGGAAAGCTGCTAAGGTTAATCCCTTATTCAAATCAGGTGCATCTGATAATGTAAACAACTACAGACCAATTTCTGTTTTACCAACTCTTTCCAAGTTGATTGAAAAACATGTGCACAACTCATTTGTTGAGTTTTTAAATTATTATAAATTACTATGTAAATCTCAAAGTGGGTTTAGAAAAAGCCACAGCTGCGAAACGGCTTTAGTTCATATGATTGACACGTGGTTAAAAGTATTAAATGAAGGTAAATTTGTTGGTGTAATAATGGTTGATTTTAGGAAAGCATTTGACTTAGTGGATCATAACTTTCTTTTAAAAAAAATGCAGATCTATAAATGTAGTGACACTACAGTTAAGTGGTTTAAATCTTATCTAACAGATAGGAAACAAAATGTTTCACTAAATGGGGTTCTCTCTGATAAACAGTTAATTACATGTGGAGTACCACAAGGCTCTATTTTAACCTCTCCTATTCTTATTATTCATAAATGACCTTCCTATATGTCTTGATGGTACTGTATCTAATACAGACATGTATGCAGATGATACCACTATCTACGATGTTAACACATCAAAAGCAGTAATTGAGCAAAACCTTCAAACTGCTTTAAATACCCTCAATGCTTGGTGCCGAAATAATGGTATGGTTTTAAACACAGAAACAACTAAAGTGCTCTTAGTTACTACACCTCAAAAGCGTGCAAGACTTGTTAATAACAAATTATCATAAACATACAATAACATTGAACTGCAACTTACAACAGGTGATAAAATTCTGGGAATGCATAAAGATACACACTTGAAGTGGGATAATCACATTTTGTATATTCGTAAGAAAATATCAACCAACATCTGGCTACTGTCAAGAATAAAATCATATATTCCTTTAAATTACCGGATAATATTTTATAAGGCATATGTTCAACCTCATCTAGATTACTGTAATATAATATGGGGAAATACAAACAAAGCTAACATACAACTGTTATTACGTTTGCAGAGAAGAGCATGTCGTACTATTTTAGGCGACCAATATACCACACTAAATGAAGCACTGGTTATCATTAATTCCCTTAATATCGAGCAAAGGATATTTCTCCAAAAGGCAAAATATATGTATAGAGTATCAAAACATGCAGTCCCGTCATATATTTGTGATATGTTTCATCCTACTGTTATCTCGCAGAGAAATCTACGATCTGCTTACGAATTAAATTATATAACTCCAAGACCAAACAAAGAACTATTTAAAGGGAGTATGTCATACGCTGGAACAATTGTGTGGAATAGCATTCCTTCATATATTAGAGAATGTACTTCTTTAAAAACCTTTACATCTAACTGCGTTAAATGGCTGAAAACACAATCATAATGTAATTATTGTAAAAGCATTGTTATGTTTGGCAGTTTTAGATAATTATTGACATCTTGTGTACTGTGTGGTACTTTATTATGCACACCGCCACCTCAAACCATGTATATAATTATGTATATATATTAAGAATGATGTGTACATGGTTGTAAATGTGTGTGCATGTGTGTGTATTTGGATGTATGTGTGCGCAATAATGTAAGTGCACAATAATGTAAAGGAAATATCACTGTTTTGTTACATATGTTTTACATTGTACATGTATATGTATGACTTTGCAGAGGGCCCCAAGGGAGATTAGTGTTGGCTAATTGGGTCACCCTCTATAAATAAAGACATTCATTCATTTTCAAATGGTGACTCTGGGGTAACAGTTGGTCACAGTTTTACATAGACGTATATATGGAAATATTTTATATTTTATTTTCAGCTTATGTTCCTCTAAAAAGTTTGTTCAAATGGTTACCCTGGGGTGTAATTTGTCCCCGCCCCAATGGTCACAGTTTTACATAGACTTATATAGGGAAAAACTTTAAAAAAATCTTCTTCTCTAAAACTACAAGAGTCAAAGGTTTAATATTTTGTATATACACTCAACTTATGGTCCTCTACCAAGTTTGTTTGAATGGTGACCCTGGGGTCAAATTTGGCCCCACGCTCCAGAGTTTTATGATGGAGTTATGACCCTTTAAGGATTTTACTACAAAAAATTGTCCGGATTAGTTCTCCTGAACCCTTGGCCAGATTTCAGCGAAACATTGCAGGGATGATTAGTACCAAGCTTAGTTGTGCATATCACCACCGTGTTCCGATTAAAATATTTTTGGTGAAGTTATGGCCATTTAACGGTTTTACTCCACACACTTTGTCCGGACTAGTCCTCTTGAACCACTGGTCGGATTTCAAAGAAACGTTGCAGGGATGATCAGTACCAAAATTAATTGTGCATATCATCACCATGTTCCAGTTGAAAGATGTTTGGGAGAGTTATTGCCCTTTAAATGTTTTAATACACAAACTTTGTCCAGACTAGTTCTGCTGAACCCCTGGCCAGACGAAACTTGGCAAGAGTGATCTGTATCAAGCTTAGCTGTGCATATCGTCACCTTGTTCCTGTTGAATGTCTTTTGGTGGAGTCATGGCCCTTTAAAGCTTTTAATACACAAGCTTTGTCCCGACTACTTCTCCCGATCCCCCGATAAGAGCTGTTTAACCAGTAAAGCGTCCACATGCCCTCTTGGGCCTCTTGTTTTAGTTCCATTTGATAAAACTTTTTTTTTGATATTTTATTTTCTTTTGATATAAATTTTGATGTATACAAACGTGAAAAAAAACAGTCTGGTTCCCTGACCTGCTACATTCGCTACTTTCGTAATGAGAATGGTACTGGTTAGAGAATCATGCGGACTAAAACAATGGTGAAATTGAAATATCGTTTACAAAAAGTTGTGTATGTCCTATGCCTTCTTGTATCAGGGTGTTGGTGTATGGTAAACATTAGAATTTCCAGTTTTGCAGATTTAATTTTTTATTAAATGGTTACAGTGCCTTTAATATTTTTTTCAGAATGAAAAATGTTACTGTTTCTTCAAACCTTCGAACCGATCTACTGGATTCGACTTCACAAATATGACGTTGTTTGCAATTTCCGAGAGTAAAGCGTCGCCCGATTACTGTATTGCAATGAGAACTCCGGACAAACAAGTCTTCTCTTTCTTCATTGAGAATTGTAGCAGGGCCTTTCCAGTTCTGTGCGATGATTGTATGTATATATTTTCTCTCGCCGTTTCAAAGGAAAACAAAAGACATATGCTTCAGGATAAGTGTTACTTTTCCGGCGACGGCGACAGCCGAGTCAGTATTCAAGACTTGTGTTTAATTGACGCAATTATTTTTGGTACAACTTAACGTGATGCAATGCGGTCGTGACCTTGACCCTCCAGACAAATAGACATTTTTACATTCGGGTTTTGAGTTTTTGTCACTTTCTCACGAATGCATTAGACTTCAAACATAATTCAAAGCTATAATGTTTTCTTCGGTAGTACAACACACTGTGACCTTGACCCTCCAGGCAATGGGCAGCGTCACATTCAAGTCACATATTCACTTTGGTTATTTGTGTTTTTTTAGCCTTTTTTGTAGTAAAAGTAGACAATGCATTTTAATTGCTTACGTAATGCGGACGAAATTTTTTGTGTCGCCTGCGTGGCATGGCATACACTTAGGGATCACGCTGTCCTTCGTCCGTCGTCGTCGTCCGTCGTCGTCCGTCGTCCGTAACACTTAAAATCTGCAACCTAACATTGGCCATGCATTTAAAAGTGTTTGACATACTTTACACACATCTTCATCTTAACTCAAGGAATGTTGTTAAACATGTCCAATAACTATGACTTTCAATTTGACAGAGTTATGCCCTTTTTCCATAAAACTTTAACCTGCAACCTGACGAAGCTCATGACTGAAATTAGCACACTGCAGTGGACACAAGTGTTCCGCGGAACACCCTTCTAGTTATATGACATAAAATTCGAACACACATGAAACAATGCTATTTTGTTTTGAACTACACATTAGTTGACATAGAGCCTCGGGTTTATCGTTACAACAGGAAGACGTGAGATTCTTGTTTAGATACACCACATGTATACTGAACCAGACAAATATTTTGTCAATAAACGACTGTAAATTTAAAAAAAATCATTCAAATCACCTGTCTTCAACGGTACCAGTCGGCATATAATAAGTTCATACATTAAGGGTATTGTCTACTTGTGCGTTAGCTGTTTGGTTCAGTATATATAGTTCACGATTTTACATTGCTTTTTTTACAGTCGATACTACTGCGCGTTCGTCGTCATGTGAAACAACTAAAGTAACAACTAAAGCATATAGCCCAGCTACGAGTAACACAAGGTAGGTATTGCCATCTTCGAAACTGTAATGAGGCAGTTAGTATTTATTAAATATATACGGAGCAACATAAATGTAGCGCATACGATGTATGTCATTTCCACAGACGAGATACAAAGCCGTGTATGTTCGGGGTCAATGATACATTGTCATAGATATGACCAATACTAATGTTACATAGTCATTTGTAAACAAAGTCGGTGATACAAAATAAAGCAAATATTAATGATAGGAGCATGCTTTTATAGGTTATCAAAAATCGTTCTGCACATGTTTTCAATGAAAAGAGAGGTAATTTTAAAATTACGAAATTTGGAATGTTTTTGTTTGAGAATAACAATTGGTTGTAAGCACATTTCACCGGACAATGACGGACTGGGCTATTCTTGTCAATGCCAAACAGTAAATTATTTCAAAGCAATACGTTTGTATAATGAAACAAGTTGTTCAAACAATTATAACAACGTTCATATGTTTAATCTTATGTCCCTGAAAAGTCGTGCTAAACGTTTTTTGTTCAGTATTATTATGTCTAGTGATGGTGCGCATGACTTGCATGTTGCTAGATAGAAGGTAGTTGCGTTTTAACCTTGACGTATGAAACCACTAATTATTTTCACCATAGACACTTATGTTAAAGTGTCACATATTACTGATTTGCTGCAACTTCAACTCAAGAATAGATACTGCAGCAATGTAATTTTCATACAGAAAACTAATTTTCCACTTGAAATATCACCAGAAAAGGTAGGGTCACAAGACATGTAAGAAAGTTCGTGTTTGTTTACTAAACAGGTCAAGGGTACAGCTGTTTTCAGCGATGGTTGCTCACAAAGTATAAGCATAGAGACGAACTTTCGAAAATGTTCTTCAGTGATCCAGTAAAACCTAATTAATACGCTTTTTATACATACAACCACAAACTCGAACAGAAATGTGCCGTTTTCCCCTATTTATATTGCACATTTCCATCAAAAAATGAGGGATTACTTTTTATTATAGGAACTACATTCGGAGGTTTACTTGTAGTTAGTGTTGAGCACTCGTGAGCACACAAAACAGTATACTAACGAGTGGCTACTCCACTCGTGAGAATACTGTTTTGGGAGCTCATTCGATGGAATAAAGTTGCATCTTCCACTGAAAAACAAACAAATGTCCTCTATATTATTTATTTGCAACTTAAAGCTACATAAGGTTTGTCTTTCGTTACAATCTTTCACATCTTGTTATTATCACAACGTATAGCGCTCTCATATAATTCACGCAGCATACGTTTACCATCCTCTACATAGATTGTTCAAACTGGTGACACTGGGTTCAAATCAGACCGTCCCGTGTGCATAGCGTTCTAAAGGAACTTCTTTTAACAATCATCTCCTCTGAAACTGCAAGAGCTAGAGGTCTAATATTTTGCAAGTACCATAAGCTTATGGCTGTCTATCCAGTGTGTTCAAATCGAGATCATGGGGTCAAATTTGTCTCCAACCCGGGGTCACATGTTTTACTGACTAATAAAGGGAAAACTACAGTACCATTAGAATACCTCGATACCAGTATAATCTCTCGAAACCAGGAGAATCCCTCGATACCAGTATAATCCCTCGATACCAGTAAAATCCCTCGATATCAGTAGAATCATTTGATACCTGTAGAAGAACCCTCAATACCAATACAATAGAATCCCTCGATACCAGTAGAATCCATCGATACCAGCCAGTAGAATCTCTCGATACCAGTAGAACCTATTTATTTCAGTAGAACCCTTCGATACCAGTAGAAGACCTCGATACTAGTAGCAATCCTCGATACCAGTATAATACCTCGATACCAGTAGAACCCCTCGATATCAGTAGAACCCTTTGATACCGGTAGAATCTCTAGATACCAGTAGAATCCCTCGATACCAGCAGGACCCCTCGGTACCAGTAGAACCCCTCGAGAGCAATCTAATCCCTCGATACCAGTAGAATCCTTCGATAGCAGTAGAACCCCTCGATACCAGTATAATCCCTCGATACCAGTAGAAGCCATCGATACCAGTAGATTCCCTTGATACCAGTAGAACCCATCGAACCAGTATTATAATCTCTCGATACCAGTTGAACCCCTCGATACCAGTAAAACTCCTCGATAGAAGTAGAAGCCCTCCATACCAGTATAATCCATCGATACCATTAGATAGAACCCCTCGATACCAGTAGCATCCATTGATAGCAATATAACCCGTCGATAGCACTATAACTCGTCGATACTAGTAGAATATCTCAATACCAGAAGAACCCCGCGATACCAGTAGAACCCCTCGATAGCAGTAGAATCCCTCGATAGCAGTAGAGCCCCTCGGTACCAGAATAATACCTCGATACCAGCAGAAGCCCTCGATACTAGTAAATCTTCTTGATACCAGTAGAATCCTTCGACACCAGTAGAATCCCTCGATACCAGTAGAACCCCTCGATAGCGTTAAAACTCCTCGATAGCAGTAGAACCCCTCGATACCAGTAGAATCCATCGATAGCAATATAACCCGTCGATAGCAGTATAACTCGTTGATACTAGTAGAATATCTCAATACCAGTAGAAACCATCGATACCAGTAGAATCCCTTGGTACCAGTAGAACCCCTCGATACCAGTAAAATCCCTCGCTACCAGTAGAACCCCTCGATACCAGTAGAACCCCTCGATAGCAGTAGAATCCTTCGATAGCAGTAGAACCCATCGATACCAGTATAATCCCTCGATACCAGTAGAAGCCCTCGATACCATTAGATCCCCTTGATACCAGTAGAACCCCTCGATGCGGTTATAATCTCTCGATACCAGTAGAACCCCTCGATAGCAGTAATACCCCTCGATACTAGTATAATCCCTCAATACCATTAGAACCCCTCGATACCAGTTAAATCCATCGATAGCAATATAACCCGTCGATAGCAGTATAACTACTAGTAGAATATCTCAATACCAGTAGAACGCCTCGATACCAGTAGAATCCCTTGACACCAGTAGAACACCTCGATACCAGTACAACTCCTCGATACCAGTAGAACCGAGGGGTTCTATTGGTATCGACCAATAAAACCCCTCGATACCAGAAGAAAGGAGAACCCTTCGATACCAGTAGACTACCTCGATACCAGTAGAACCCCTCGGTACCATTAGAACCTCTCAAAATCAGTAGACTACCTCGATACCAGTAGAACCCCTCACTGCCAGTAGAACCCATCGATAGCAGTAGAACCCCTCGATAGCAGTAGCATTCTTCGGTACCAGTAGAACATCTCGATAGCAATAGAAACCCTCGATACCAGTAGAATCCCTCGATACCAGTAGAACCCCTCGATAGCAGTAGCATTCTTCGATACCAGTAGAACATCTCGATAGCAATAAAAACCCTCGATACCAGTAGAATCCCTCGATACCTGTATACTTTTTCGATACTAGAAGAATCCCTCAATACCAATAGAACCCACTGATACCAGTAGAATCCCCCGATACCAATATAACCCCTCGATACCACTAGAACGCCTCGATACCAGTAGAATCCCCGATTCCGTAGACTGCATCTTCGTATTCCCAATAATTTGTTTGACAATAATAACGCTACAATTTCCACCTTTTTAATCATCATGACTTAAGTTGGTTTCTTTCACGAACAAATATTGTTTCTGGAATTTACGAACAAACTAGCAAACTCTGGTATATATATATATATTTGTTATTGTTGAAAGAATGACTTTATATTTCAGTATCTCGCCGCCAGACGACAATGCCACAGGTAGTACTCCGTCGAACAACTCTCTGTCTAATGGTATAACTCATTACATTTAGTACATTTAGTAGTATGTAATTAGTAAATTTAGTAGTATGTAATTAGTACATTTAGTAGTATGTAATTAGTACATTTAGTAGTATGTAATTAGTACATTTAGTAGTATGTAATTAATATGAACAAAGCAAAGCCTCAAGATGGGCGAAGCTAACTATTTTAAAATAGATCTAAACGATGTGATGCAGGGTTAGCATTATACTGTATTTTTAATGCACATTGAGCTGAACGGAAAAGAAAGAACAATTATCCAGCCCTGCATTTGCATATTTAGTACACTAGTGCAACATGACAAATATATTTCCCACAAAGGAAGTTATGTAATAAATAAAAATACAGATTTCAAGACTCTGGATCTCAAATCTCAATTAAACTGAACAGTGATATCCATACTCATTCAAACTAAAAGCAATTACCTTAACAATCAAGTATGTGCCATGTGCAACTTGCCATCATGTGTATCTAGGTCCAGGCTGTCTTTGCTCCAGAATTTTGACATTGTGTATGATGTTTCATATTTGTCTTTGTTATAAAGGATGTTTTGCTAATGAAAAGGTTAGTGACTATCATGTCACCCGCCTTGCAATATTCAGTTATTTTAAATTTCTTTATACTCGTATTTAATATTAATAATAAATAAAAGGTAATTAGCGAGTGCAATGTCACTCACCTCCAAATATGTTATGTAAAAGTGATATTGAATCAATCATTTTCTCACCCCACCATAAAATGAATTGAAGTTAGTGCCTAACTAGGTAAAGTAAAGGTTAGCCACTGTTCCACCTCAAATATAAAATCATATGAATTAATTTAAATATATTGAGTGTCAATAATAAATGAAAGTTTCGCGACTGTCTTGTCACCCACCTCCAAATATGTAATGCTATTAATTTGTGTTAGAACATAACTCGATGCCAATCACAATTAGTAATCATGCTGGTCCCCATTTCTGCAAAATGTTTTCAAAATATAAATTTGCCCAAAAGTATCACTTGAGACGAACACAAACTACACACATAATAATGATGCAATTTCTTCTACGAGTGTTGAAGAATGTGTGAATGGTTAATGCAGAAGGGTAAATCTCAATGGTATGGTAATGCCACAGATGGCAGTTACGAGTAATGATGAAGAGGATACATTTGATCTGGGTTTGATTATTTTGATTAGAAACATTGGTAAAATATCATCCGGAGAACATGATAAACTATTTTCTAAATATGTTGATTAAATAATTGTCTACCAATATAGGTTATAATTACACATGAAAAGCAAAGAAGAATCTGCATTTGAAACGCTTGACAGAGTTACGCAGATAAGGCGTTTAAGACTCCAAATCGTGATTTTTTTTGTAATTTTTACTGCTTTAAATAGTAAAGCAACTTATAGTAGCTAAATTATTAAATGGCGAGCAGAAATCAACATCATGACCTGACACCAATAATACTAAGGGGTGCTGGGGTCGGACTGGTATTAATTTGCTGCATTGAATAAAGAACAAAATAGCAACACTTTCAGACCGAGTCCTTTATTCCTGAACGAACTTTGGAATATTTTTTTTTAAAGTACTACTTTCGACCGTTTACTTTAGACATTTCTTTTATGTATTTATGTTTGTACTTTAATTTATGGTAGGCTAGTTAGAGCTATGAGATATTGGAAAGTTCTGGTAAGAACAAACGCTATACGGTAACACTATGGGTAACGTATTTGTTATTGGTGGTGTGAAAACGGCGAAATGAGATGCCAATGTATAAATTTTATTTTACCGCAATATAAAGTTAGGAAAATTAATTGTTTTATTCACTATATTACCGTATAGCATATATAGTTTTTTCATTTTCGTCGTTTTCCAATATTCTGGATTTGCTCAGACGTTGACAGAGGTTGTATGTGGAGACAAGGAACGACAACTCTAGGTGGAGATTGATAAGTCCGATGTTAATGTAAACGTGATGTACGTTGGCGTTCGTTTAGTGACGTAACTTCCGGTACAAACACTCATTACATCAACGGCTCATCAACACATTATGGACTATTTAGAGCCGCTCATTAAAAAGGGGAAGAATACATAGGAATCAGGGAACCTGTCCTACTCTTACTAACGAAGAGATTCCTGTGATTCTTTAACGTGCTGGGAGTACTGAGTTCGATACACGGGAACGCCCGGTTTACGGTTTGCGGTAGGATATATCACAGGCAGGGAAGGTCATCCCGTTTAATGTTGAGAAATAGGCATACAATTTAAATTCTGAGTTAAACAGGAACTCATGTTAACACCTCTCTGCATTTAATAATGAATCTATGGATGTATTTCGCTCTTTATTTTTGAGTTGTTTTGTACTGTCTATTTGAATCGATATTTGTAAATCATTTCTTATTTCTTTCTATCTTCAGAATTACTCATCGTGATAGGTGTCGCTGTTTTTATTGTAATTGCAGTATTTGCCATGGCTATCGTTTATCGGAAGAATTTTAAGAGGTTGGTATTGTATGTTAATGTTACGCAGACTTGATTTTGTTTAATATTCGAGGCGTCCCGTTAGTTTTACTATAAGTGCATATTTCCAATTCATTATTAACAATTATTTTAATAGTTCAAAGCACATTTTTGTGCATATTACTAATTGCCTATTATTTTGCATAAGGGCTACCGCCTTTGGACGGTCAGTGGCCTAACAATGCCGCTGGGGATAAATGGGTTGGGATGGGGTGTGTGGTTTAAACCAAGTTCTAGGGAGTACCAAACCTCACTCTTACCCTATTGTCATCCCAGTAAAACGGGACAATGTAAATACAGATATCCCCCGCCAGGATATATTCTCTAACAAATAAGGCAGCATTAAGAGGCAATAAAACATATGAATGATCATGTACAGATGAATATAAACTAACACGAAAACCTAGAAAGTCCAAGCAAATATTCATTGACTTGGCAGAAGCCAGCGTAAGAAGAGAATACACCGTTAAGGAAAAAACATGGGAAAATTCATGACAAACATCAAACACTACCGTCCTTAGATGGCATCATAGGGTCTACAATCTGTCCAGTCATTGCACAATCAAAGAGGAAAGCATAGTGGCTAACTATAAATGGGTCAACCACTAAACATGCAGTGCGTTGCAAAACGATAGGCTCATAACCCTTTTTGAAAACATGTTAACAATTTTTATAAAGTTTGTATGAAAATGATTAGGACCAAGGATCTTACGAAGTTTGAAAATCCCATCACCATAGAACTTATTCAAGACTGCTTTATGCCCTATTAAGGTTTTTATTCAGATGACTCAGTGAAAAACTGTGTTTGCAATCGAACGAAATTGTATTATAATTACAGTAATCATACTAGTAGTGTAATACTCACGAATAGGAATCATACAATATATATACACTCATTTTATAAGAAAAGTACGGTTAACAATATTCATATTTTCTCCAGTGTAGGTTGAACTAATAAGGAGACCATAATTAACGGATATAAGTGAGAGTTTTGAGAACGAAGCTGTTGTAAGGTTTGCATTAACTTTGAAATATTATCCCGCCGAAGACCGTTACACGACCGAACAAGGTATATTTCACTACCTCTTGTTATTCTTGTTAGATTCACTTTGAAACAGTTTAACATTTTTTCCACATGTTCAATTATTTGTCACAACAGACATGTTTTTTTACAGTTTCAGAAAGAGACTTTCAAATGTAGAAGCTGAGCGCCAGCGACCTAACTCCATATCGAACCGTACCTACCGCTCGACAAATCTTCAAATTGATAACAATGACGAAACGTACGATCTGATTAACGACATGGATGTCGAGGAAGAAACACACATTGACACATCTAACTGCAAACCACCCCCATTTCCAGCAAGAGATTCTGACAATTTGACACTGCCGGAAGACGTTATAATGACACTGGTTGATTACACAACGCCGTCTGATCGTCTGCTCACTCCGCCTGACACGTTTCACGCAGAAGCCGAATATACGACCACATACGATGATCCGATAAGACAATTATCATTAATACAGAATAGCGAAACAGTGAATATAAATAAAGATGGAACAGTTGTATACAACACAGATTCCAAAAGCACTTTAGAACGTCACGACGGTTGTCTACCAACGGAAGATAATCCAGTAAACTGTGATACAAATATGGACGCTCCTGGGTCAAGTAGTGCACATGGCTCCGACGTTTTAAATGAATGTGAAGCTAGTTCGTCCGACTCAGAAGACAGTCTTGGATTATTGATTGCATTCGACCTTGATCACCAAACAAAAGATACGGACTATGAACTGCAGGCACAGCCTGCAAACGCATACTATAAAGTACAGAAGGACAGTACAGCGAGTACAGATAGGTCACCAGGACAAAACTCTGTGAACGATGAAGGAGCAGCAGGTTATGAAGATACGTCTATTATTGATGGAAATTTTAAAACGAAACAAAAGGAAAATGTAGCCATGATATTTAGAGAACATTCTGAGAACACTGAAGAAGAATCGGATTATGAAGATACCACAGTTTTTGATGGAATTTTTAAGACGAAACCAAAGAAAAATGAAGAAGTATTATTTAAAGAACATGTGTGTTTACATGATCTAACGGACACAATGCTGAGCAAACTCGGCATACGAATTGTGTCCGATCCGTGTGATTATTCGACCTGTGCCACGTGCACCACGTGCACCAGAAGAGGATCAGATCTCACGATGCCTACCTACTACAACACTCACGAGAACATCGGTAGAGAAGATGAAAGTATTATCAATATAACTAGTATGACTGACGCGTTTCGTACAGACCCTGTTACAGATAGAGGGGATATTACTGAGTATGATACGTTAGGGAATACTAGTCGCTGTGCTGGAGTACTCAAATATATGGGAGATAACACGTATGCACATACGAGTTTTAAAAGAAAGCCAACGTATACGACAAGTGGAAGGGGTCGATTAAAGCGATGTAATTCGTTTTAGGCATGCGTTTCTATTTCGTTTTTTTATTTTCATCGGTTTTCGCTCACAGTATTAACTGTTTATATGTCGACGTTCCGTAAAACATTCGTTCGTTCGTTCATTCATTCATTCTATTCTCTAAAATAACAAAAAAGTACTCCACGTTTTAACAGAAAACTAATTATGTGTAAACTATTAACATAGTGTTAATCTATTAACATACATATTTACATACCAGACTCATTTATATTAAAGGGATACATGACGAACCTTGATAGTTTTCTGGGTGAAGTTGTTAACATTAATAACGGACAGTAAATAATTCTAGTCTAATTTTATAAAGAAAAATGCATTTTCACTAATTTAAAGTGCCATGTTCAGTTTATATCACATTGTTAATCTATTCGTTACATTGCTCCATGTTCAGTTTATATCACATGGTTGATCTATTCGTTACATTGCTCCATGTTCAGTTTATATCACATTGTTTATCTATTCGTTATATTGCTCAAGCAGTGTTATGTTAACATTGTGATTATTACCCGAAGTGCCTCCGTGGCCGGGATAGTAAAGACTCTGCGTCTAAAACGTTATCGCCTCTCACCACTGCGGGAGTTCGAATCCCAATGAGAGCTCGACTTATTGCCTCGACCACAAACAATTTAAAACGAGTAAAACACAATTCAAACAAACAAATATTCCAAAGTGCAATATGAAAACATACTCAATCATTAAAATGAATAAACGATGTAGATATATTGCAGCATGTTGCTATAACTACTTTACAGGATATGCATTCATTAACACAAGATATACATGTATACATGTTTATTAATCATATGTTTGTTGCTTGTTTAAGTTTATAAAAGTAAAAAAGTTCGAAGTTTATTTCTTCTTGTTTACTTAGTTACATCTCACATAATGCTTGATTCAAGTAATACAGTGTGCCAGAAAGAAACGATAACCATAAGTATTAACATTGACTTGATACTCTCTGTTGAAAGAAATAGCGTCTATTTTCGAATAATCTTCATTTTTCAAAGTGGCGGAGCTACTGCGCACACATCCACTGCGTATCAATAGAAAATGGTAATTCCAATGTCTGAAAATACACATACGGTAGTAGTTTCTCTTGCACTTTTTTATATTATCATTCTCCCCAGGTAAGAACTTGTGGTACTATAACAACGGCAACAATAATCTGAACATTGTTTATGTAGTATTAACCTACAAATTTAGATCAAGAATATTGTAGACACAGTTCGTAAACATCTAAGGTAATGGAGGGTCGTAACATTCTAAGGAAATAGGTAATCATAAAATAAAAAATAAAAAATAAAATAAAAAAAGAAGTAGATATAGAAGTCGAACAGGAAATGTAGCATTCGAGGTCCACAGTCAAACACAACACGCACAGAAACCAACAACAGCTACACAGATGAATGAAAGACAAGATATGACATCACAAATATAAAAGGGTTGACAATAGGGCGACCGCCTTGGAACGGTTAGTGGCAAAAAAGACCTCTGAGGATTTAAACCAAGTTGTAGGGTGCACCAGAACGCACTCTTACCCTACTGCCATCCCGATAAAACGGGACAGTGTAAGTACAGATATCCCAGCCAGGCTATATGCTCCAACAAACAAGGCAGCATTACTAGGCAATATAAGTATAACATCCAAATGGTCATGTATATATACATATCATATAAAAAGGCATAGAAACCCACAAAGCAAGTACTCAATGACTTGGCAGAAGCCGGAGCAACACGAGAACAAACCGTAAAGGGTGACAAGACAATATTTAAGACAAACATCAACGCTACCGTCCTATGAGGATTTAGGTAGATAGAGTTCGCAAGCTGTCCAGTCATCGCACAAACCTTAAAGGAAATAGAGGTTTGTAAACCTCAAATTAAATGATAATAGAGGGTCGTACATCTCTAAGGAAATGCAGGGTCTTAAACATCTGATGAAGTGTAGGGTCGTACACCTCTGAGTTAATGAAAGGTCGTAAACATCTAAGGAAACCTAGTGTTGTACACCCTTAAAGAAATGATGGGTCGTAAACATCTAAGGATATATTGGGTCGTAGACATCTAAGGAAAAAGAGGGTTGTAAACATCTAAGGAAATAGAATCCCGTTAAGATATATGGAAATCGAGGGTCGTAAACATCTAAGGAAATAAAGGGTTGTAAACATATAAGGATATAGAAGCTCTTAAGATCTAAGGAAATAGGGGGTCGTAAACGTCTAAGGAAAGGAGTAACTCGTAAAATTCTAAAAAATACAAACTAGCAAACG
This sequence comes from Cyrtodaria siliqua, assembly GCA_037043455.1. NCBI lineage: Eukaryota > Metazoa > Mollusca > Bivalvia > Adapedonta > Hiatellidae > Cyrtodaria > Cyrtodaria siliqua. The sequence continues at coordinate 114,000 of JAWPHD010006239.1, read as the reverse complement.
TCTAAGGAAGCATCAAAGAAAAGAGAAGCTCATAACATCCAAGGATATAAAAGCTCGTAAAATTCTAAGAAAATAGAAGCTCGCAAACATCTAAGTAAATATAAGCTCGCAAACATCTAAGTAAATATAAGCTCGCAAACATCTAAGTAAATATAAGCTCGCAAAATTCTAAGTTAATATAAGCTCGCAAACATCTAAGTAAATATAAACTCGCAAAATTCTAAGTAAATATAAGCTCGCAAACATCTAAGTAAATATAAGCTCGCAAAATTCTAAGAAAAAAGAAGCTCGCAAACATATAAGTAAATATAAGCTCGTAAACATCTAAGTAAATATAAGCTCGCAAACATCTAAGTAAATATAAGCTCGCAAACATCTAAGTAAATATAAGCTCGCAAAATTCTAAGTAAATATAAGCTCGCAAACATCTAAGTAAATATAAGCTCGCAAAATTCTAAGAAAATAGAAGCTCGCAAACATCTAAGTAAATATAAGCTCGCAAAATTCTAAGTTAATATAAGCTCGCAAACATCTAAGTAAATATAAGCTCGCAAAATTTAAGAAAAAAGGAGCGCGCAAGCATATAAGTAAATATAAGCTCGCAAACATCTAAGTAAATATAAGCTCGCAAAATTCTAAGAAAAAAGAAGCTCGCAAACATATAAGTAAATATAAGCTCGCCAACATCTAAGTAAATATAAGCTCGCAAAATTCTAAGAAAAAAGAAGCTCGCAAAGTTCTAAGTAAATATAAGCTCGCAAACATCTAAGTAAATATAAGCTCGCAAAATTCTAAGAAAAAAGAAGCTCGCAAACATATAAGTAAATATAAGCTCGCCAACAACTAAGCAAATATAAGCTCGCAAAATTCAAAGAAAAAAGAAGCTCGCAAACATCTAAGTAAATATAAGCTCGCAAAATTCTAAGAAAAAAGAAGCTCGCAAACATCTAAGTAAATATAAGCTCGCAAATTTCTAAGAAAAAAGAAGCTCGCAAACATATAAGTAAATATAAGCTCGCCAACATCTAAGTAAATATAAGCTCGCAAAATTCTAAGAAAAAAGAAGCTCGCAAACATCTAAGTAAATATAAGCTCGTAAAATTCTAAGAAAAAAGAAGCTCGCAAACATCTAAGTAAATATAAGCTCGCAAAATTCTAAGAAAAAGAAGCTCGCAAACATCTAAGTATATAGAAGCTCGCAAAATTATAAGAAAAAAGAAGCTCGCAAACATCTAAGTAAATATAAGCTCGCAAAATTCTAAGAAAAAAGAAGTTCGCAAACATGTAAGTAAATATAAGCTCGCAAACATCTAAGTAAATATAAGCTAGCAAAATTCTAAGAAAAAAGAAGCTCGCAAACATATAAGTAAATATAAGCTCGCCAACATCTAAGTAAATATAAGCTCGCAAAATTCTAAATAAATATAAGCTCGCAAACATCTAAGTAAATATAAGCTCGCAAAATTCTAAGAAAAAAGAAGCTCGCAAACATCTAAGTAAATATAAGCTCGCAAAATTCTCAGAAAAAAGAAGCTCGCAAACATGTAAGTAAATATAAGCTCGACAACATCTAAGTAAATATAAGCTCGCAAAATTCTAAGAAAAAAGAAGCTCGCAAACACCTAAGTAAATATAAGCTCGTAAAATTCTAAGAAAAAAGAAGCTCGCAAACATCTAAGTAAATATAAGCTCGCAAAATTCTAAGAAAAAAGAAGCTCGCAACCATCTAAGTAAATATAAGCTCGCAAAATTCTAAGAAAAAAGAAGCTCGCAAACATCTAAGTAAATATAAGCTCGCAAAATTATAAGAAAAAAGAAGCTCGCAAACATCTAAGTAAATATAAGCTCGCAAAATTCTAAGAAAAAAGAAGCTCGCAAACATCTAAGTAAATATAAGCTCGCAAAATTCTAAGAAAAAAGAAGCTCGCAAACATCTAAGTAAATATAAGCTCGCAAAATTCTCAGAAAAAAGAAGCTCGCAAACATCTAAGTATATAGAAGCTTGTAAACATCTGAAGAAATGTAATCTCAGTAAATAGAAGCTCGTAAAACTCTAAGGAAACGAAGCTCCTAAACATTTAAGGAAATGGAAGCTTGTTAAAGTCTAAGGAAATATAAGCGTATCAACATCTAAGGAAATGTAAGCTAGCAAACATCTAAGTATAAATATAAGCTCGTAAAAATCTAAGAAAATAGAAGATTGTAAACATCTAAGGAAATATAAGCTTCTACACATCTAAGGAAATATAAGTTAGCAAACATCTTAGTAAATATAAGCTCGTTAACATCTAAGGAAAACGAAGTTCGTAAACACCTTAGAAAATAGAATCTTGTAAACATCTAAGGAAATAGAAGCTCGTAAAATAATTAGGATAAAAGCTCGTAAAAGGTTAAGAAAATTAAAGGAAGATTGTAAAACTCTAAGCAAATAGGAGCTTGTGAAATTCTAAGAATATAGAAGATAGTTTATTCTTAGGAAAAAGAAGCTCGTTCAAATCTAAGTGACACAGTTGAATTGGGTTTTACGGCGCACTTATACAAAATGGTCATAAAGCGCCTGACAGAAATGAACACACTGAATCTAGACCCATAAGACACGTTACAAAATGGACTTTCTCACATTGAGAACTTCAGAGTTGCAAAGTCTGCTTTGCTTGGACAATCCATTTACGCTTGAGTCACGATTGTTTTGTTTTACTGCCACCACTCAAATGACACCTTGAAGCCATACAGGGATCATGACGATAACCAAATGTAATGGACAATGAAAGAAAACGGGAAAACGTTCTTGAATTTGGCATGATTGTTTCCCTCTGCCAAGAAAAAGACAAGCACTATTCTTGCCCAAGAACTTCTACGCGTATTGCAGCAAAACGAGATATACATGTAAAACTTCTCCCAGTTCGTTAAAAGTGGGCCACTAAAATACAATATAAAGCGTTTGACATTGCTGTTGGTTTATATCTCCTGATATCACTTGATTGATTGACTAGCTAGCGTATTTGAATGGAGGAAACTAATTATATAGCCATTTAAATACACATGTAGATTTACATTGTGTTTTTGTCTTTGGCAATTTGACTCCATGAGAATTAAATCAACCACAAGGGCTTGGTATGAAATATAACATTTGTTTTAAAGGGAATGTAGTCATACATCCAAACAATCGTCATTATCGAGTGTTCCGAAAATCTTGTAAACAAGTGTAAGAATTATCAAAATCGGATGATATATAAAGGGGATATGATCATTTGAAAGTTCTTTTGAAACGGATACACAAGTCGCCATTTTGAGAACTATGACACCACAGTTCTAAATTATTTTACCATATATGAAATATTTATAAATAAATTATATGTTACTTAACTGATTTATAGGGAAAAAAGTCATAGCAACTGCTTGAAAAATAAGTTTCTAATGTGTAATAATGCATTATATGGCCAGTAAAGTAGGTTGCGTTTATTTGAAATTATTTTCTTTGCTTAAATTCTATTTATGTATAGGCTCTATCCCATAAATGATAATTAAGAACTTTCCTAAAAGGACAATTATGTTTATAGATGTAACAAAAATAGGAACTTGTACAAATTCAAGATAGACGACGATTGTGTACGATTTCGTTAACTTATCAGGTATATTGTTTAAATCCTAATATATTAATGGACTGAAAACGATTTCCTTCATCATGATACTTTTAATATCCTACCAACGCAGACCTTAGCAATAGTTATATTTTAATTATAGCAGTTATAGTAATTATTAATATTGAAATCGTCGTTAACCAAGGCAGGCTTTGATAATTATCACCCCTGTAAGTATTTATCAGGTATAATTAACGACAAATTGTGTCGTGTGCCAACTACTAGAACGACCGTTCGCTTCCGTCGGAACGGAAGTAATTATGTAATTATTAAACCACGTGCCACGCGATTAATTCCAATCAGCAATATATAAGTTGGTAAATCACTGACCAGAGCATTGACTTCTCATATTTTTCACGATCTGATCATCAACATTAGTTCTTCTTACACTACCGACGTTGTATTACTCACCATCTATTTTGAAAAGAGAATTGTATCAACCAGCAAAATGGTAAGTGCCGTTAACTTCATTTGAGTCTCTAGTTAAATCCACGCAAGAGATAAATATTGGAATGAACTTTGTTTAAATGCATGCAAGTGATATTATATTCAAGAATATTTAAAGGAATTTTGATGTGGGGTTATTTTCTAATTATTCGCCGAAGTTATTCCATACACCCATCTTGCTCATAGTGAACACACGTGTGCATTAAGAGATGCATGTGTTTATATATTTCAGTATTATGATATTCTACAATTGTTTATTGTTCATATTGTCTGTCTTCGCTGTTTAAGGTGTTGTAATTTTAGTTAAAATGCCTTGTTTAGCCATTTCTAGACACTTGTGATGATCGTGTTGGTTAAAGTAGTTGAATAAGATAACGATGAACGAATGTTTATGTAATTATTTCATTTATTATTAAGTTTCGCGAATAAAAACAAATGTACATGCCATAGTTTACCACCATCACCTATTTTTGTGTTACCAATTCATTTCTCAGTGCATTATTAAATTATGTATATCATTATTTACTGATTGCTTTTGCAGATTGATACTCCAAAACAAAGACAGAGCGTTAGTGTTATTTTGAATAACGAGGCTGTCATCATCCAGGATGTCACGAGGTACACAACTTGTGATGACGTAATCAAAATGGCGCTTCAAACATCTGCACTTAATGACGATACTTATCGCTTTGCCTTGTTTGTATTATGCACTAACGGTGTGAAGAAAGTGTTGTCTGGCAAAACTAAAATCCTGAAGGTATTACGATCTTTGGGAGTGGACGAGAACAAGTCTGCTATTGTTCTTAAACCAACTGACTCTGGCAAATCAAAGATGGCCGCTATACCACGTGCCAAACAGAAGCTGCAGGGTTTAAGGTCAATGATTATGAAAATGTCAAAGCGTCGCTCAGACAAGAAACATGCTTCTATCGAGAACAACTTGAACAAAATTAACAATGGTCTACAGATCAGCATGAAGGAACAAAACATTACATCCGATACTACAGACAGGACCATGAACAATTCAGAGGCACAGGTTTCGGGGAAATTAGAACTGATGCACCGTTATATCAATGATAGTCTAAACTACACACACGTCTCTGATGGATGCTGTTCAGTATTTACAAAAGAAGATGGACGCGGCCGTGTACCAACATCGCAAAGTCTTCATAGCAGTATCTTGAACAACGCATTCGTAAATGAACTTGACGATGATTTTAAATCGCACGATGATGCGTTTGTTGACAGAACTGCGAGTATGGAGGACTCTGTAAGTTCTATTCTAGATGATACAGTTATTCTGAAAGGAAGGGATCTATTTAATGATTGTCTTATCGACGAGGACGATGAAGCCTTTGTCAGCGATTTTGATGATGACGAAAACGTTATCGACGAGGACAATGAAGGTAGCAGCATTTGTGAGTTGGAAAGAAATATCTTCGATGTCGATGCGGATGAGACGGTTGTTAACCTGGATAGGATTAGAAACATTTTCAGTAACGATGGTGTATTTACTATTCCATCATTCGACGAAGCCTTAGAAAGTTTCATGAATACGTTATTGAAACGTTCTAACGACGAGACAAGTGATGAAGGTCTGAGTTCCATGGGAAGTGACGTACACCTGTCTGAGGCTGGTGCACGTGTCAATATATAGGAATGATTGAAGTAACAATACATACGATATATTTTAGAATTCAAATAAATGCATATTTGTTTGTTGCAGTTTGAAGCGGATCCTTTGAAATTGTTTATATGTGCTAAATTGTTATTGAAATATTATGTATGATTGTTTGTTTTATAAAAAAAATGAAATTATACAATTTGTCAAAGGTAAATGTACAATGTTAATAAATGTATGCAAATAAAAAAACATATTCATTTATTTGATCTATTCACATTAAATAAAACATAAACAATACACATATCAATATCACAGTAAACGTGTGCCGTTTGTTGCACACATGCAAAGTATGGCTCCTACAGACTGGCGAAGTTAATACATTAAGATCCAGTGTTGATTATAACTTTCGCACGAGTGTCACCTTATTATCATATTTAGGTTCATTACGCACCAGTCTTAAAATCTAAACATGGTGTTTATCTTAACATTAGGTGTTAATCATAGACCTTTATTTATTAAGGCTACACTGACCTTTATAGAGGACATCCCCACGATGTTATCGTCACGTGATCATCACAGTCTTCAACACACGCGCAACATTGCTTAAAGCTATACACCCCATATACATCGGTGTGCTTGACGTTATTTAATATGGACTGTGTATCTTTAACTGCTCGGATTACACTCAGAAGAATTGCACCGTCTATTCCCGTTACCGTTTAAAAGACGGACTTACGGGAATCGTCGAGGTAATTACGTTGTTCGGTATTGTAGGCTGCGTACAGCTAAATATAGCCTGGCTTAAGCCCGCCTTTTGTTGTGTACGATTCAGTACAGAAGTAAAAGTTCACAGAGGTCAGCAGATATAACTTTGAAATATGCAATATGCATTTTCAGGAAGGATAGACTATAGGTAAAATTATTCCCATCAGCTAGGATCATTAAATTAAATAAAATAAATATTTTTTCATGTTTTTGAAAATTTAACATCCATTGAAATTGCATGTCAATATTCAGTGCGAATTCAATAGTGTTTGTAAACACAGACATGTGCAGAGAGGTTGAGCTGGAAAAGTTATCTTTTTCACACTTTCAAAGTCTTTGTGGTGGAAATATCTATGAAATAAGGCAATTTAAAGAAAATCTGGTGTATAATTCTTGAGATATTAGCTGGCAGGTGCCACATGAGGTCGGTGGGAAAGTATTTAGTTTTCTGCAACCTGTACGGAGAAGAAAGAATCTACATACGACGTCATCATACACAGGCACTCATGTCGGATCTTCTGTTTATAGAATACGACGTAGATTACCAGCATGCGTGATGAGCACGTATAACAAGTCTAAGTGTATCACCTTCCTCCATCTTAACTGATATCACCCTCCTCCATCTTAACTGATATCACCCTCCTCCATCTTAACTGATATCACCTTCCTCCATCTTAACTAAGTGTATCACCTTCCTCCATCTTAACTGATACGGAAACTAGTAAGTGTATCACCTTCCTCCATCTTAACTGATACCTTCCTCCATCTTAACTGATACCTTCCTCCATCTTAACTGATACCTTCCTCCATCTTATCTAAGTGTATCACCTTCCTCCATCTTAACTGATACCTTCCTCCATCTTATCTAAGTGTATCACCTTCCTCCATCTTAACTGATACCTTCCTCCATCTTAACTGATACGGAAACTAGTAAGTGTATCACCTTCCTCCATCTTCCTCCATCTTAACTGATACCTTCCTCCATCTTAACTGATACCTTCCTCCATCTTAACTGATACCTTCCTCCATTTTAACTGATACCTTCCTCCATTTTAACTGATACCTTCCTCCATCTTAACTGATACCTTCCTCCATTTTAACTGATACCTTCCTCCATTTTAACTGATACCTTCCTCCATTTTAACTGATACCTTCCTCCATTTTAACTGATACCTTCCTCCATCTTAACTGATACCTTCCTCCATTTTAACTGATACCTTCCTCCATTTTAACTGATACCTTCCTCCATTTTAACTGATACCTTCCTCCATCTTAACTGATACCTTCCTCCATTTTAACTGATACCTTCCTCCATTTTAACTGATACCTTCCTCCATTTTAACTGATACCTTCCTCCATCTTAACTGATACCTTCCTCCATTTTAACTGATACCTTCCTCCATTTTAACTGATACCTTCCTCCATTTTAACTGATACCTTCCTCCATTTTAACTGATACCTTCCTCCATTTTAACTGATACCTTCCTCCATCTTAACTGATACCTTCCTCCATTTTAACTGATACCTTCCTCCATTTTAACTGATACCTTCCTCCATTTTAACTGATACCTTCCTCCATTTTAACTGATACCTTCCTCCATCTTAACTGATACCTTCCTCCATTTTAACTGATACCTTCCTCCATCTTAACTGATACCTTCCTCCATTTTAACTGATACCTTCCTCCATTTTAACTGATACCTTCCTCCATCTTAACTGATACCTTCCTCCATCTTAACTGATACCTTCCTCCATCTTAACTGATACCTTCCTCCATCTTAACTGATACCTTCCTCCATCTTAACTGATACCTTCCTCCATCTTAACTGATACCTTCCTCCATTTTAACTGATACCTTCCTCCATTTTAACTGATACCTTCCTCCATTTTAACTGATACCTTCCTCCATCTTAACTGATACCTTCCTCCATTTTAACTGATACCTTCCTCCATTTTAACTGATACCTTCCTCCATTTTAACTGATACCTTCCTCCATCTTAACTGATACCTTCCTCCATCTTATCTAAGTGTATCACCTTCCTCCATCTTAACTGATACCTTCCTCCATCTTATCTAAGTGTATCACCTTCCTCCATCTTAACTGATACCTTCCTCCATCTTAACTGATACGGAAACTAGTAAGTGTATCACCTTCCTCCATCTTCCTCCATCTTAACTGATACCTTCCTCCATCTTAACTGATACCTTCCTCCATCTTAACTGATACCTTCCTCCATTTTAACTGATACCTTCCTCCATCTTAACTGATACCTTCCTCCATTTTAACTGATACCTTCCTCCATTTTAACTGATACCTTCCTCCATTTTAACTGATACCTTCCTCCATTTTAACTGATACCTTCCTCCATCTTAACTGATACCTTCCTCCATTTTAACTGATACCTTCCTCCATTTTAACTGATACCTTCCTCCATCTTAACTGATACCTTCCTCCATCTTAACTGATACCTTCCTCCATTTTAACTGATACCTTCCTCCATTTTAACTGATACCTTCCTCCATTTTTACTGATACCTTCCTCCATCTTAACTGATACCTTCCTCCATTTTAACTGATACCTTCCTCCATTTTAACTGATACCTTCCTCCATTTTAACTGATACCTTCCTCCATTTTAACTGATACCTTCCTCCATCTTAACTGATACCTTCCTCCATTTTAACTGATACCTTCCTCCATTTTAACTGATACCTTCCTCCATTTTAACTGATACCTTCCTCCATTTTAACTGATACCTTCCTCCATCTTAACTGATACCTTCCTCCATTTTAACTGATACCTTCCTCCATCTTAACTGATACCTTCCTCCATTTTAACTGATACCTTCCTCCATTTTAACTGATACCTTCCTCCATCTTAACTGATACCTTCCTCCATCTTAACTGATACCTTCCTCCATCTTAACTGATACCTTCCTCCATCTTAACTGATACCTTCCTCCATCTTAACTGATACCTTCCTCCATTTTAACTGATACCTTCCTCCATCTTAACTGATACCTTCCTCCATTTTAACTGATACCTTCCTCCATCTTAACTGATACCTTCCTCCATCTTAACTGATACCTTCCTCCATTTTAACTGATACCTTCCTCCATTTTAACTGATACCTTCCTCCATCTTAACTGATACCTTCCTCCATTTTAACTGATACCTTCCTCCATCTTAACTGATACCTTCCTCCATTTTAACTGATACCTTCCTCCATTTTAACTGATACCTTCCTCCATCTTAACTGATACCTTCCTCCATTTTAACTGATACCTTCCTCCATCTTAACTGATACCTTCCTCCATTTTAACTGATACCTTCCTCCATTTTAACTGATACCTTCCTCCATCTTAACTGATACCTTCCTCCATTTTAACTGATACCTTCCTCCATTTTGACTGATACCTTCCTCCATTTTAACTGATACCTTCCTCCATCTTAACTGATACCTTCCTCCATTTTAACTGATACCTTCCTCCATCTTAACTGATACCTTCCTCCATCTTCACTGATACCTTCCTCCATCTTAACTGATACCTTCCTCCATCTTAACTGATACCTTCCTCCATCTTAACTGATACCTTCCTCCATCTTAACTGATACCTTCCTCCATCTTAACTGATACCTTCCTCCATCTTAACTGATACCTTCCTCCATTTTAACTGATACCTTCCTCCATTTTAACTGATACCTTCCTCCATTTTAACTGATACCTTCCTCCATCTTAACTGATACCTTCCTCCATTTTAACTGATACCTTCCTCCATTTTAACTGATACCTTCCTCCATCTTAACTGATACCTTCCTCCATCTTAACTGATACCTTCCTCCATTTTAACTGATACCTTCCTCCATCTTAACTGATATCACCTTCCTCCATCTTAACTGATACGGAAACTAGAAAGGAAAAGTTTAAACAATATTATAATTCAATGGTGAACCAGATACATACGTACACATGTAGGACGTACGTTTTTAGTACCGCTTCGTTCGTGCACGCATGTTCAACTTCGTGTGTGCTGATGTGTATCCATGGGTAAATAAAGATCTGCATCTCTTATGCAGGGAGGTTATATCTACCCAGACCATACACACTGTCAATAAAGATATGCAAATATTGAAGCAAAGTATTTGAAACCACAAATATAAAAGGGTTGGAAACAGGAGGAACATAAAAGGGTTGGAAACAGGAGGAACATAAAAGGGTTGGAAACAGGAGGAACATAAAAGGGTTGGAAACAGGAGGAACATAAAAGGGTTGGAAACAGGAGGAACATAAAAGGGTTGGAAACAGGAGGAACATAAAAGGGTTGGAAACAGGAGGAACATAAAAGGGTTGGAAACAGGAGGAACATAAAAAGGTTGGAAACAGGAGGAACATAAAAGGGTTGGAAACAGGAGGAACATAAAAGGGTTGGAAACAGGAGGAACATAAAAGGGTTGGAAACAGGAGGAACATAAAAGGGTTGGAAACAGGAGGAACATATAGGGTTGGAAACAGGAGGAACATAAAAGGGTTGGAAACAGGAGGAACATAAAAGGGTTGGAAACAGGAGGAACATAAAAGGGTTGGAAACAGGAGGAACATAAAAGGGTTGGAAACAGGAGGAACATAAAAGGGTTGGAAACAGGAGGAACATAAAAGGGTTGGAGACAGGAGGAACATAAAAGGGTTGGAAACAGGAGGAACATAAAATGGTTGGAAACAGGAGGAACATAAAAGGGTTGGAAACAGGAGGAACATAAAAGGGTTGGAAACAGGAGGAACATAAAAGGGTTGGAAACAGGAGTACCGCATTGAAACGGTCAGTGGCAAAAGGCCGCTAGGTTATTTAAACGTTTTGAGGGTGCACTGAGTTCCATGGGAAGTTACGTGCACCTGTCTGAGGCTGGTGCACGTGTCAACATATAGGAATTATTGAAGTAACAATACATACGATTTATTTTAGAATTCAAATAAATGCATATTTGTTTGTTGCAGTTTGAAGCGGATTCTTTGAAATTGCTTATATGTGCTGCAATATTATTCAAATGTCATGTATGTTTGTTTGTTTTATAAAAAAAAATGAAATTATAATTAGTCAAAGGCAAATGTAAAATGCAAATAAATGTATGCAAATGAAAAAAAAACAACGTATTAATTTATTTGATATATTAACATTAAATAAAACACAAACGAAACATATCTCAATAATCACAATAAACGTGTGCCATATGTTGCATCCATGCAAATAATGGCTTCTACCCACTGGCGATGTTAATTCATTAAGATCGAGTGTTGCTTATAATTCTCGCACTTGCGTCACCTTATTATCAAACTTAAGATCATTACGCGCTAATTAACATCTTAACGTTGCTTTTATCTTAACATTAAGTGTTAATCATAGAACTTTATTATTAAGCCCACACTGACCTTTATAAAGGACATCCCTACAATGTTATCGTCGCGTTATCATAACAGTCTACAACATCCGCGCATCACTGCTTAAAGCTATATATGCCATATACATTGGTGTGCTTGACATTATTAGATATGGATTGTGTAGCTTTAACTGCTCGGATTACGCTCAAAACCACAATTTATAGAATACGAGTCATCGTTCGGTCTTTTCCGTACAGCTGGTTGTACATCGGAATTGCCTCGTATATTTCCGTAACCATTTAAAAGACGATTCGAGGTAATTACTCTGTTCGGTGTCGTACAGAGAAGACCGAATCGACCGAATCAACATATGACGTCATCATACAATTCAATATTAAACAGGCACTCATGTTAGAATCTCTATCGACAGAACACGATGTAGATTAACAGCATGCATGAAACTGATAAGCGTTTATAACTATTCTTAAGTTTATCACCTTCTTCCATCATAACCGATACGGAAACTAGAAAGGAAATGTTTGAACATATATAATTTAATGGTGAACCAGATTCACACGTTTACATGTAGGACTTAAATCATAACAAAGCTATATGTGTGTGTGCGTGCGTGCGTGCGTGCTTGCGTTCGTGCGTGCTCGCGCATGTTCAACTTCGTGTGTGCTTATTTGTGTCCATGTGTCAATAAAGATATGCATCTTTTATGCACGGAGGTTGTACACAAACCATACATACTGTCAATAACGATATGCATCTCTTATGCATGGAGGTTATACACAAACCATACATACTCTCAATAAAGATGTGCATCTCTTATGAATGGAGGTAATACATAAACCATACATACCGTCAATAAAGATGTGCATCTCTTATGCTTCGAGGTTATACACAAACCATACATACTGTCAATAAAGATGTGCATCTCTTATGCATGGAGGTTATACACAAACCATACATACTGTCAATAAAGATTTGCATCTCTTATGCATGGAGGTTATACACAAACCATACATACTCTCAATAAAGATGTGCATCTCTTATGCATGGAGGTTATACACAAACCATACATACTGTCAATAAAGATTTGCATCGCTTATGCATGGAGGTTATACACAAACCATACATACCGTCAATAAAGATTTGTATCTCTTATGCTTGGAGGTTATACACAAACCATATATACTGTCAATAAAGAACGGAGGTTATACACAAACCATTCATACTGTCAATAAAGATTGGCATCGCTTATGCATGGAGGTTATCCACAAACCATACATACCGTCAATTAAGATGTGCATCTCTTATGCATGGAGGTTATACACAAACCAAACATACAGTCAATAAAGATGTGCATCTCTTATGCATGAAGGTATACACAAACCAAACATACTGTCAATAAAGATGTGCATCTCTTATGCATGGATGTTATACACAAACCATACATACTGTCAATAAAGACGTGCATCTCTTATGCATGGTGGTTATACACAAACCATACATACTGTGAATAAAGATATGCATCACGTATGCATGGAGGTTATACACAAACCAAACATACTGTCAATAAAGATATGCATCTCATATGCATGGAGATTATACACAAACCATACATACTGTCAATACATTTATGCATCTCTTATGCATGGAGGTTATACACAAACTATACATACTGTCAATAAAGGTATGCATCTCTTATGCATCTCTTATGCATGGAGGTTATACACAGACCTTACATACTGTCAATAAAGGTATGCATCTCTCATGCATCTCTTATGCCTGGAGGTTATATACAAACCATACATACTGTCGATAAAGGTATGCATCTCTTATACATGGAGGTTATACACAAACCATACATACTGTCAATAAAGATATGCATCTCGTATGCATGGAGGTTATACACAAACCATATATACTGTCAATACAGATATGCATCTCGTATGCATGGAGGTTATACACAAACCATATATACTGTCAATAAATATATGCAAAAATAGAAGCAAAGTATGTGACCACATATACAAGGGTTGACAATAGGGGTACCGCATTGGAACGTTTAAAGGGCAAAAAGTCCGAGGTTGGGGTGAGGTGGGGTGGGGTGGGGCTTAAACCAGGTTCTAGGGTGCACTCTTATCCTAGTGAGAGCTATATCCTGTAACAAACTAGGCAACATTAAAAGGCAATACAAGCGTAACTCAAATATGACCATGTATATATGAATATAAGATATTAACGTATAGAAAGCCACACAGAAAATTCTCATTGACTTGGCAGAAGCCAGAGTGACCAGGGAATACTCCATTAAAGGCACGATTGAAGACAAACATCCCATATTATCAACTTGTTCAGGATTTAGGTAGGCGTCATAGGAAGATTCCACAATGTCTCAGGTCATCGTACAATCAAAGAGGAAAACATACAGGCGAACTGCGACTTGGTTAACCACTAAATAAGCAATGCGTTGCAAAATGATAGGATCTTAACCTCTTTTGGTACATTTTCTATTAACTTTAATAATGAATGTATGAAAGTGATCATGACCAAGAAACTTGTCAAGGATCTTGCATATCTTTCATCGGTGACATTTTCTAGTTGTATATTTAGCCAAAACTTTTTAGCATTAGTGAAGGAAACGCAGAATGTATAGCTAATAACACAGTCAGAAAATCCTACGCATAGCAGGTTGTTGGCAAATGTAGCCATACTTAGACACACAGCTATGTTCACTGACCTTAAATAGATCAACCTCAGAGTAGATCTTGTTGTGTGGTCATCCAAGCCGAAGCATCTTGTAATGTTATAGGTTTTGCTTACATAATGCAATGCCAGACAACAGAAGCCACAGAAGTAATACAGAAAGTCATGCGTACATAGCTGCATGCTCTTTGTAGAACCTGGTTTAAACCCAAGTAGCCTTTTTGCCACCGACCGTTCCAAGCTGGTACATGAATGACTAAGTTCTCTGAATGATACAATTTCTTTTCGACATGTTTTTAAAACTACTTATGGAAATAACGTGACTTCATGCCTAGCGTGTTCTGTTAAGCGTTTTGTGTAGAAAAATTACTGCACAATCAAAAAAATGGCTATGGCGTCTTTGGTAACTACAAACGAGCTGCGGCCCAAAGGTTCAGTTAATTGGGCGGCTGAAAAAACGTCCAAATGGCGCTGATGCAAAAGAGACTAAGACTAGTGGAAGTCATTTACTGCATTTACTGGTGAATATCTACTAAACATCGCATCCGATCCGCCGTTTGGAGAGTGTTCCGGGCGTCAAGGCATCAACAACGGTCCCGGCTGGTGACCTGAGTGGATTTATAGTTTGTGTATGGTATATGTGTAGTTAAAACTAGGATACCGTTGTTTGTATGTGATGCTAAAACTCCATCTAAAAACAATTGTAATACATATTAGGATACAGTTGTTTGTTTTCCATGGTATCATGTTATCTAAAACAAATGTAGTTAACATTAGGATACCGTTGTTTGCATTGATGGTGCTATGTTTCAATGCTTAATGCTATGTGTATATGTGACGTTTGTGTGTATTCTTTTTGTTTCTTATAAATATATTGTTTGAATTGATATATAGGTTTATTAAAAAACAACAACACCATATCAATCAAGTTATCTAAGTGGACATGTAATCCTTGATCATTCTTGTTTATCACTCATGTAGATATATACATATGTATATATATATATATACACATTTATCTCCAAAACGCTATACAATATGTTATATGGTCTATACATACCCTGGTTAAATATAAGTACTACTATTTACAACACTATATTGAATAACAAGTCATGTTTATCAAACGACAAAACATAATATTGAATGCAAATTAGGTGAAACATTTTTAACGTTAGATGCTACTTAATTATGGTATTCCAGTGTGGCAGCACTATAAAGAAACCATTGAGTTCGCTGCTTCAAGTAGACATATCATCACATCACACAACAACACACAAATAAAAGTCCAGACATTGTGCCTATAATCGTCAGGTAGGACGCCTGTCGTAGGTGGAAGGACTATAATCCTTAGAAATACACACACACACACACACAGAATATCTGTGCTTTTTTAAAATATGTTTAACGGCAACAATACGTATAAATATGTATGAATATAGAAAAGGATCTATAGCCTAGCAGGAAGTAAATTTGTGTGTAGATGTCAATCGGATATAGATGTTTAACGT
Organism: Cyrtodaria siliqua; assembly: GCA_037043455.1. Classification (NCBI taxonomy): domain Eukaryota; kingdom Metazoa; phylum Mollusca; class Bivalvia; order Adapedonta; family Hiatellidae; genus Cyrtodaria; species Cyrtodaria siliqua. The sequence continues at coordinate 97,927 of JAWPHD010006239.1, read as the reverse complement.
TACAGTCATTGTGTATTCATGTTGGAATAAGTATACGGGGATTATAGTTTTCTTAAATGATGTACCGTGTATACATGTTACATGCGTTAATAGAGTACATGGATTAGAACTTTTTTAAATGATGTACCGTGTGTATATATGTTTCATGCGTTAACGGAATACATACAGCATATAATATAACTTTCCGAAATGATATACCGCGTATATATGTTACACCTGCGTTAATGGAATACATACCCCATGAATTATAACTTTCCGAAATGATGTAACTAGTGTAATTTGCATCAGATTATTTGGGTTCATGTCGGGTTTCTAAAAGGTTACACAAATGAATAACCGAAATGTAGTACTGTTAGACTGAGTATCATAAAGTACATCTGACTGTTGTTAGGCATGTAACTTTCTTCTATTTAATCATGCTGTAGAACAATAAGTAGTTTTTTGATTATTATATAGATACTCTATCCCATAAACATTGGTAATAAACGTACAGGACACGAGATAATATTGTACTTGTAGCATGTTCGCTAACATTTCCTTTGATTTATAATGCAAAACAATAAAATCGTTTAATTTAGGGTAACTAAAGGGACGTGGCTATACCGTACTCAACCAGATATAGGAATTTAGAGAAAGGTCACCCTAATTGAATTATCTAAGTACTAAGTACACCATGCTACAACAAATAGAGTCTGTCTTAGCTCGTTATTTAAAACACCTCGATGGGCTATGCCCATTGTAACAACGCTAAAGGCAACACTTCCGCTAAAGGTAACAACAGCCGCTAAAGATAACACTTCCGCTAAAGGTAACAACCGCCGCTAAAGGTAACACTTCCGCTAAAGGTAACAACCGCCGCTAAAGGTAACAATTACCTGTACCGCTAAAATTAACAGCGCTTACGCCACTGATGCCACAGTACCTAAAAATAACCCATTTACTCAATTTTCATTGAAACTGTACATGTTGAAAATAGTTGTTACCTTAAACGTTAGCCTTGTTAACTTCAGTTACCAATCTCATTGTTTAAATATTTCAACTCGCTGAACCCAACTATATCTATTACTTGTATTACCATTGGTTGTAATAACAAAACATGCTAGTGATTTAAATACACCTGCAGAAATATCAGTTTAAAATCTATAATTTGACAGATGTAACATTAATACTTTGTTTCGTTTTAAAGAGACAAAAGTAACAGATGTCTGTCCGACAAAGATAAAACAACAATAATGTTTTTCTCCTACAAACATAATTATTCAAGTGCATACGCACTACCTACGCCCCATGAACCGTCCGATTTAAATTAAATTGTTTGATCTGGTTAACTCACGCTAATTGTGTTGTATACATCGTTACTATCATTACTATCGTGACTATCAATTCATCGAATGCTTTCAGTCATTAACCGGGTTTTTGAATTATTTGTTTTAAATAAAAACAAACAAAAACAAAAACAGCTTATAGTTTGGCGTAAACCGGGCGGGCGTCTTTGCGGGAGAGTGGACGGGCGGTTAAATATAAATCAATAACATCTAAGGAAAACGAAGCTGGTAAACACCTTAGAAAATAGAAGCTTGTAAACATCTAAGAAAATAGAAGCTCGTAAAATAATAAGGATATAAAAGATTGTAAAACTCTAAGCAAATAGGAGCTTGTGAAATTCTAAGAATATAGAAGCTCGTTTACATCTTAGGAAAAAGAAGCTCGTACAAATCTAAATGATATAGTTGAATTGGGTTTTACGGTGCACTTATACAAAATGGTCATAAAGCGCCTAGCAGGAATGAACACACTGAATCTAGACCCATAAAAGAGAAACTTTACAAAATGGACTTTCTCACATGCAGAACTTCAGAGTTGCAAAGTATACTTTGCTTGGACAATCCATTTACGCTTGAGTCACGATTGCTTTGTTTTTTGCCACCACTCAAATGACACCTTGAAGTCATGCAGGGAACGTGACGATAACCAAATGTAAAACCTTCTCAGTTTGACCTGATTGTTCCCCTCTGCCAAGAAAAAGACAAGCACTGTTCTTGCTACTTCGCGTATTTCAGCAAAACGAGATATACATGAAAAACTTCTCCCAGTTCTTTAAAAGTGGGCCACTAATATACACTATAAAACGTTTGACATAACTGTTGGTTTATATCTCCTCATATCACTTGATTGATTGACTAGCTAGCGTATTTGAATGGAGGAACCTATTACACAGCCATTTAATTACACATGTAGATTCACATTGTGTTTTTGACTGGGGCAATCTGACTCCATAAGAATTAAATCAACCACAAGGACTTAGTATGAAATAAAACATTTGTTTTAAAGGGAATGTAGGCATACATGCAAACAACGTCATTATTGAGAGTTCTGAAAATCTTGTAAACAAGTGGAAGAATGATCAAAATCGGATGATATACAAAGGGGATATGATCATTTGAAAGTTCTTTTGAAACGGATACACAAGTCGCCATTTTGAGAACTATGACACTACAGTTCTAAATTATTTTACCATATATGGAATATTTATAAATAATATGTTACTTAACTCATTTATAGGAAAAAAAGTCATAGCAACTGCTTGAAAAATAAGTTTACTAATGTGTAATAATGCATTATATGGCCAGTAAAGTAGGTTGCGTTTATTTGAAATTATTTTCTTTGCTTAAATTCTATTTATAAATAGGCCCTATCCCATTAATGAAAATTTACAACTATGATGTCGCATTTTTCTAACAGGACAATTGTCTTTATAAATGTAACAAACATGGGAACTTGTACAAATTCAAGATAGACGGTGATTGTGTACGATTTCGTTAACTTATCAGGTATATTGTTTAAATCCTAATATATTAATGAACTGCAAAATATTTCCTTCATCATGATATTTTTAATATCCTACCAGTGCAGCTCTTAGCAATAGTTATATTTTAATGATATCATTTATAGTAATTATTAATATAGAAAGCGTCGATAACCAAGGCAGGCTTCGATACTTATCATCGCTGTAAGTATTTATCAGGTATAATTAACGATAATTAGTGTCGTGTGCCAACTAATATAACGACCGCACGCTTCCGTCGGAGCGGAAGTAATTATGTAATTATTAAACCACGTGCCACGCGATTAATTCAAATCAGCAATATAAAAGTTAGTAAATCACTGACCAGAGCACTGACTCCTCCTATTCTTCATGATCTGATCATCAACATCAGTTCTTCTTACACTACCGACGTTGTATTACTCACCATCTATTTTGAAAAGAGAATTGTATCAACCAGCAAAATGGTAAGTGCCGTTAATTTCATTTGAGTCTATAGTTAAATTCACACAAGTGATAAATATTGGAATGAACTTTGTTTAAATGCATGCAAGTGATATTATATTCAAGAATAATCAAAGGAATTTTGATGTGGGGTTATTTTCTAATTATTCGCCGAAGTTATTCCATACACCCATCTTGCTCATAGCGAACACACGTGTGCATTAAGAACTGCATGTGTTTATATATTTCAGTATTATGATATTCTACAATTGTTTATTGTTCATATTGTCTGTCTTCGCTGTTTAATGTGTTGTAATTTTAGTTTGAATGTCTTACTAAGCCATTTCTAAACACGTGTGATTATCCTGTTGGTTGAAGTAGTTGAATAAGATAACGATGAGCCAATGTTTATGTAATTATTTCATTTATGATTAAGTTTCGCGAATAAAAACAAATGTACATGCCATAATTTACCACCGTCACTTATTTTTGTGTTACCAATTCATTTCTCAGCGCATTATTAAATTATGTATATCATTATTTATTGATTCCTTTTGCAGATTGATACTCCAAAGCAAAGACAGAGCGTTAGTGTTATTGTGAATAACGAGGCTGTCACCATCCAGGATGTCACGAGGTACACAACTTGTGATGACGTAATCAAAATGGCGGTTCAAACGTTTGCACTTAATGACGATACTTATCACTTTGCATTGTTTGTATTTTGCACCAACGGTGTGGAGAAAGTGTTGTCTGGGAAAACTAAAATCCTGAAGGTATTACGATCTTTGGGAGCGGACGAGAACAAGTCTGCTATTGTTCTTAAACCAACTGACTCTTGTAAATCAAAGATGGACGCTATACCACGTGCCAAACAGAAGCTGCAGGGTTTAAGGTCAATGATTATGAAAATGTCAAAGCGTCGCTCAGACAAGAAACATGCTTCTATCGAGAACAACTTGAACAAAATTAACAATGGACTACAGATCAGCATGAAGGAACAAAACATTACATCCGATACTATAGACAGGACCATGTACAATTCAGACGCACAGGTTTCGGGAAAATTAGAACTGATGCACCGTTATATCAATGATAGTCTAAACTACACACACGTCTCTGATGGATGCTGTTCACTATTTACAAAAGAAGATGGACGCAGCCGTCTTTCAAGGTCGCAAAGTTTTCACAGAAGTATCTTGAACAACGCATTCGTAAATGTACTTGACGATGATTTTAAATCGCACGATGATGCGTTTGTTGACAGAACTGCGAGTATGGAGGACTCTGTAAGTTCTATTCTAGATGATACAGTTATTCTGAAAGGAAGGGATCTATTTAATGATTGTCTTATCGACGAGGACGATGAAGCCTTTGTCAGCGACTGTGATGATGATGAAAACGTTATCGACGAGGACAATGAAGGTAGCAGCATTTGTGAGTTGGAAAGAAATATATACGATGTCGATGCGGATGAGACGGTTGTTAACCTGGATACGATTAGAAACATTTTCAGTAACGATGGCGTATTTACTATTCCATCATTCGACGAAGCCTTAGAAAGTTTCATGAATACGTTATTGAAACGTTCTGACGACGAGACAAGTGATGAAGGTCTGAGTTCCATGGGAAGTGACGTGCACCTGTCTGAGGCTGGTGCACGTGTCAACATATAGGAATGATTGAAGTAACAATACATACGGTATATTTTAGAATTCAAATAAATTCATACTTGTTTGTTGCAGTTTGAAGCGGATTTTTTGAAATTGCTTATATGTGCTAAATTGTTATTGAAATGTTATGTACGTTTGTTTGTTTTATATAAAAAAAATTGAAATTATAATTTGTCATAGGCAAATGTACAATGTCAATAAATGTATGCAAATAAAAAAAACGTATTCATTTATTGTATCTATTCACATTAACTAAAACATAAACAATACATATATCAATTATCACAGTAAACGTGTGCCGTTTGTTGCACACATGCACAGTACGGCTCCTACACACTGGCGATGTTAATACATTAAGATTCTGTGTTGAATGTAACTTTCGCACGAGTGTCACCTTATTATCATATTTAGGTTCATTACGCACCAGTCTTAACATTTTAACGTTGTGTTTATTTTAACATTAAGTGTTAATCATAGACCTTTATTTATTAAGGCTACACTGACCTTTATAGAGGACATCCCCACGACGTTATCGTCACGTGATCATCACAGTCTTCAACACACGCGCATCATTGATTAGAGCTATACACATCATATACATGGGTGTGCTTGACTTTATTTAATATGGATTGTGTAGCTTTAACTGCTCGGATTACACTCAGAACCATAATTTATAGAATACGAATCATCTTTCGGTCTTTTCCGTTCAGCTCGTTGTGCATCGGACCAATCGGAACTGCCTCGTTGGATTCCGTCACTCGGGATTCCGACTCGGAGAGTACTCGACGCCATTTTGAACTATTTTCAAGAAACGACAACTCTGCAGTAGCGACCTCTTCAATTATAAGATAAACAAAATGGCGACTGCTGACAAGTTCCGAAAATGCGGTACATATTTATTTGTTTTATCAGGGAGTATTCATAGAGATTCCTGATATAATAATGTATTCATACTAAGGTAAACAATATGGTGATTCCCGTTAAACGTGGGCGCTTCTTAATGTATAAGATTTTCTTCATCTAAAACTAAATAAAGTGCGAGCACATGCCTTGCCCATGGCATGGGCAATATGATCATGGTATCAATGATCTGATCGGTCAACACTTATTTCCATAGATTGCGTTCTATAATCTTACCGGTGTAGTCGCATTATATACAGGGCAGGGTAGAGCGGGGGTGTCATTACCTGTATAAGTAAGCGGCACCCAGAGCAGAATAGCCAGGTATTTTTTATTGATACTTGTATAAAATACTAGTAAAAGTATTTATAGTAGCCAGGTAGACCAGTCAAAGTTGCAGGGAGAAATCCCCGCCTCTCGCCTCTTAATGACACCCATGGTAGAGTCGTCATTTGAGGAGTGGAGACTTGCTTTAGTGGCACAGGTATATGGGGAAAAGAAACGCGCAATAAAGGGAACACTTACTTGAACAACAAGGAACACCCCACCCGTAATTAATGGAACCCAGATAGTTAACTTAGAATTCATAATTTTGATAGAGCATCATCAAAAAAACTGACCAATCAGTGACCAGAAATAAGGGTAAATAAGACATTCTGGTAGGTGATAAACTTGGTTTTTATCCTTGATGTTCAACCAAGTTTTCTGTTAAAATTAAGGTACCTACAGAGTGACTCTTTTAAAATCCTGCTTATTTCATGCACATTCATGCAAATTGATTCAACATATGTAACTTTTAAAATCAAAATCTTGAAAATTATGGTATTTTTACTTTGCCAAAGATTTTTATTTTACTATAGAACCGAAGGATAAAAACCGAGTAACACAGATTTTATCACCTACTGAAAATAAAATATAATCTCAACATCTCTGCAATGCAACATTATGAATATGTCTGTGAAAATTCCTTAAACAGGTCTTAACGTTATATTGATATATTTAAATACATAGATTTAAAACTGAAAATAAAAAGTAGAAGTTATTTATACATGTGGATTAACCTAGAAAGTGACAGTGAAGTTATTAGTAATATGTGTGGATTAACACCGAAAGTCAGTGACGGTGAAATCATTTGTACAGACGGAATTACGCTGAAAGAGACAATGACATGGTTTATCACTGCGACTTAATACTAAAAGGGATGTTGAATTTGTTTATTTAGTGGGATTTACACAAAAAGAGACAGTGAAATTATTTATAAGTATGGATTTATCCGGAAATTGACAGTGAAGATTCTAAACATGCGGATTTACGCTGAAAGCGACAGTGACGTTGTTATGTGGATTTACACTGAAGGATCAGCAACGTCATTTATATATGTGGATTTTTTTATATATTTTAGGAACATAACCCATATCGTCACAAGCGTGTTTTTTTTTAAAATTGAGAAAAAATGCAGTAAAACAGTCTGCGAAATTAGCGGTTGTCTGGTTGTCCGGGACAACCAATTTACGAACAGGACAACCACGTGTTCCCACTTTGGTTGTCCGATCGGACAACCAACATTTCTGAAAGCGCAAAGCTATTTGTCAATCAAAATAAGTATAAAAGTCGAACAGGAAACACGATTTCGGCTTTTTCATCAACATTGAGAAAATAACTGTGACACCGGTATAAACGCTACGAGGAATTGATCAATTAATTGTATCCCTCTATGGAAGGTCACAACACAACACAGTCACGACCACGTTTTTGATAGGATTTTGCCGAATTCTTTATTTTTTGTAGAGCAACCAATCGGAACTGCCTCGTCGCATTCCGTCACTCGGGAATCCACATTTACCGAAATTGGCGAAGAGTTCCGATCGATAGTGCAACAGGTTCGTGAATTATTTCATACAATGAGAATAAAATAAACATCATCAATATGCTAATTTAGCGCATGCGCCGGTAAAAACGTGTTTCCGGTTGTCACAAAATGTCAATGTTGCGGTACGTGACGGGTGCCATTCCTGGTAAACCAGTGAATAAACCAGTGAAAGAGTCCAAACAAGAGTCAAGTTAGCGTTACGAAGCCAACAGAGACAGAAATGTTGTTTCTTTTTGGCAATTTGTTCGAGAGTGACTTAAATGTACCGGACGATGGTAAAATGCAGTGCACTTGGTGCAAAGAATCCAGATTAGACACTGATGGTTCCTTTGTAAAGGGGTGTATTGACACTATAAAAAAACATGAACAGTCAAAAATCGATGATGACTCTAATGATGACTGTGACTTTTCAGAAAAAGACTTATATTATTTCTTTGTATACAAAAGAATGAAAAATGAATAAATAGTGTGAAGACATGTTTTGCTTTGTTTACATATATCATTATAGAGTAATAAAGCCTTCAGTTTTTAAAAGAAACATTTTGGGCAACCACTTTTCCTTTCGGGCAACAAGTTTTTGATGAAATGGTTGCCCGAAGGACAACCAAGTCTAAAAGTTAATTTCGCAGACTGGTAAAACATTCATTTCATAATTCTATCTTTGATACTGTTTACTGTAACTAAATGTCAACCCATGCATTTAAAAGCGTTCTTATATTTTTCATTTTTGTCTTTCTATTGACTATTTTTTCTAAAATTGATAAGTGAAGTTACTATATATGCAAATTTATCCTGAAATTAACGGAGAAGTCCCTGAATTCACCTGAAATTAACACTGAAGTTACTATATATGCACATTTTTACCCTGAAATTAACACTGAAGTTAAAATATATATATGCGGCGAATTTACCCTGGAAATATTAAACAGTGAAATTATTATATGCAAATTCAACCTGAAATTAACAGTGAAGTTACTATATGTGGATTTACACTGGAAGAGACGGTGATATCATTTATATGTTGATTTACGCTGAAAGAAACGTTGACGTCATTTATATACGTGGATTTACGCAGAAAGAGACGGTGACGTCATTTATTACGTGGATTTACGCTGAAAGAGATGGTGACGTCATTTATATACGTGGATTTACGCTGAAAGAGACCGTGATATCATTTATATACGTGGATTTACGCTGAAAGAGACCGTGATGGTTTATATATACTATGTATATGCACCAAATTAATTCTGTTTAAATTGTACAAAACAAATGAACGGGACAGTCACTAATTTTTTAAATGCTGTCTACAGATACATCGTATGATACGTATCTAGTAGAAGGTTGCAAGCCCTTGTTAAAGCAGAGGAAATTATTTTAGTATTGATAGCAACAGGTTACACATTTTATATAACGATACCTAAAAGTTACTGGGCCCAAACAAGAAAGGTTACATCTGAATCGGGGAGAAGTGCCCTAAATGTTTAATGTGCTGAGAAGGTTGATTCCGATTTACTGCATCCGTGGCTTGGATGGTTTGAAACCTCGACTCTCTCACTGCGAGTTGGAATAAATAAGAAAGCGTGTCCTTTCAGATGGGCAGAAGGTATACACTACTATTTCTACCCAGGAAAAAGTGGTGTGCCCCCACCATGGATGATATCTATCATAATATACGGCCTAACATGTGCTAAAAATGACGTAAATAATTCAAACAACCAGCCAACCGATTAACTGAACCACCAGGTTCATGTTGATGACCCTCATCTTACGGATGTTGCCAGCTATCCGTCGGATGACTGCCATCAGCCAACTCACATCTAAATCATTTCATGCTTAAATGTTATATTAATTGCATATATAAAATTATGTTTTTATTAGGCACATATTTATATTTGCTTTATATTATAAGCACAACAAATCGGCTTCAGGGTTATCATAAGTAGCCAGTTGCCGATCAAAATTATCGGTTAACATGGTGTTATCATCAGTTAGTTTTGCCTTAACTTGTATTTGCAATATGTGACACTGACTTCGTTGATCCCTCGTCAAATTGTTTGGAATTCAAAATGAATCCCTGTTGCCAGGGCTAAATCTAGTTTAACTACTTTGCTGTGAAATTAGAAACTTCAGTTTAATTTTTTAGTTCATTTGCTCTTAGTACAAACATGTACCACTTCTATGGTGTAATCGGTAAACACGTCTATCCTTTTAGGGTAGAAGACCCAGGTTCAAATCCTGGTGGGAGTAAAAATTTGTTTGGAAAAAGAGCTGGATTAAGCATTTTTTTAAGTATTTCTAAATTTTGAATTTAATTCAATGTAATCAAATTCAATTTAAACAATCGAATATCATAAGTTACAGCATGTCTGGAAACGACCACGAGGGAAAGAAGCTATTACAAGACAATGGCCCATTTAGCAATAAAATCTTTCATGAGGCCCTCTTTTCTTCTTTGAAAGCTGTTTCCCTCTTTTGGTTTTGCAATAATGAGCCTCTTATAAAATATTTTACCTAATATTGTAATGCATTGAATGCTCTTAGAAGACAGTGGCCCAGTTAGTAAAAGTATCTTCCCTGAGGCCCTCTTTTCAATTCATCATCTTTAAGGCCCTATTATATTACCCTTTGGTCTTAAAATGAAAAACAATGTTATTTTGCTACAATAATAGGTCTTTTTTTAAATATGTTTACCATATATTTACAAAATTCTTCCCTGCCTCTTTTGTCCATATTCTTCTCTGTTTGCTATGACTTTTGCCCTTTAAATCTTAGTAGCCAGAGACTAACGAGTGGTCGTTTTAGCGCAGGATGAAACCTAACATGTGATGTCGACCAGTTTTCAAGACGTTTACACATCCATAAACTCTTCTAACTACATTCTTTTCTTTCACGACTGTTATTATATTTATTATCTCATTTTAACCGGGTGTGTCTTTAATTGAAATGTTGAAAAATAATAGCTCCGTCGTTTCACTGGGCGCTTCAGAGAGCTGAGAATGGAAGTTTATAACAATTATGTAAATATATATATCCATTTTTAGATATCATACAGTAGCTTTTTTCACGTTTAATCTTCATTATTGTGATCTTTATTTTTTCATATTGATTACTGTTCGCATTTAGGCAAAATAAAAAAAAAGTTAAAAAATAAAAAGACAAAAAAAAAAGAGACAAAAAATTTGAAATACGGTATACAAAATGCAAAGACTTATTATGAAGTACTAGTGCTAGGTTATGGGGAAAAAAACAATAATAAATGTATGAATTGAATTGAAACGAATGTTTTTTAACGGCTCATCAACACAGTATAGGTTATTTAGAGCTGCCCCAGAGAGAGGGGAAGGATACATAGGAATCCGAGAACCGTGCCCTACTCTTATTATCAAATAGATCCCTATGGTTCTTTAACGTGCTCGAAGGATAGACCGATACACGGTACTGCCCGGTTTACGTCCCCATCCGTCGGACGAGGCTAACGGAAAGTGTCTTGGTCAAGAACACACCGACAAACTCAGTGGCACCACAGAGGATTGAACCTGGGGCCTCCGGTTACAAATTCGCCGCGCTACCGACTGCGCCATGACAGCCCTAAAGAAAATATTTTTTGTTTCAAACCCGGTGTAAAACCCACATTGTCAATACATACAGACTTGCTTTACACAGATAATTTTAATGTTATAGTATCAAAAATAAACATTGTTTCATGCTACACTGATTTTTTCTCATATTTTGTTTTTGGAAAGAGAAAAAAACAATAACCCATACTGTGTAATATATCTGTATATAAATCCATTATCAAAGGACAATGTTTTAGGATAGTTTTAAAGGAATAATATACACAACTTCCAAAAGTTATTATTTTTTCTATAAAAAACAAGGAGGTTGATTAAGGAAGATCAAGATATAAGCAAGGGTATGTTATTTCTAATTAGTAAGCTAAGCTTTGCATGTCCCAGAATGAAAACATTAAGTTTATTTGCTACAGTTTGATACTGGAAAAATCAACAAAGTAAATTGTCTCTATACTAGCAAGGTATTGACTGCACATGGTTTCAAACGTATTCATTTTTAAGTTTTTATATGCGATTAGTTTCTCAACTTTGTACAAAGATATTATAAATTATACGTTTTAAAAAGGTTAAGCTGTGGAATTTGACGTTGCATCTTGTTTCGATAAATGTAAAGTTTTGCTTGCATGATGATTTTGCTCAAAACAGTATTAAATTTACTATTTCCAAATAAAAATATCTGTTTCTGTTAAAGTTACGAATGCTGTATTGCATTTTTCTGTAAGATAAGTTTGAAGTTTTGATCAGAATTCTTTTACTGTTCCACAGTTCCAAAACAGATGTTGGATAGTTTCAGGTGTATTTTTGCAAAAGCTGCACATATCGTTATTAATAATATTCATTTTAGATAAAAGGTAATTTGTTCCAAATATCCTATGGTTGATTCTAAATTGAACCTTAGGATCTTTTGTTATTTTATAAGGTAAGACATATAATCTTTCAAATTCAAAGTTTGGAACACTAATGATTTGGGATATACATTATTTCTAATCATGATGTCATATATGTTTCGACAGCCTTTCTCATTTTGTAGAATTAAAGGGGTTGATGCACTATTTTCAAACACAGTTTATCTTAAAGGGCTCTGAAAAACTTGAAAAAAGCTGAAAGAATTATCAAAATGCCATGAAAAATAAAGGAGATATAACCTATTGAAAAATTACAAAGAACATAAATGGAGGTGGCCATCTTTGAACGATGACGTCATCGCGCCGTTTTACCATATATGGCATATTGATAAAATGTATTTTAAAACAAAGAAAATCACTGCAAATGAAAAATAATACTAAAATGTATACATTTTACATCTTTATATTTATTTTTAATCAATTTGCAGTGGTTTTCTTTGCTTTAAAATACGTTTTGTCAATATGCCATATATAGTAAAACACACTAGAGCCTCCGATTGAAATTTAAACATTTTAAAAATGTTTGATGCTTCAAGAAGCCCTTATAACATAAATACATTTGATGTAATCATTGATCACATAGTAATAGTGTTAAATAAACTATTTTCATATTGTTTATATTAAATATATGATATCTGGAATGTTTTCACTAGATGATATATGTATAAGATCTATCTCTTGCAATAAACTAACCCTCATGTCAAAGGTGTACCCTAAATTGGCCTAATGTCTGTTGATTGGAGAAAAAATATATACTTGCAGACCATATAAGCGTAATTTAACAATATATCAAGTACCATGGACGCCATGGACGTCAGTATGGACTTCATGAGTCATATCTTTCTTTGTTTAGAGTTTTATTAATTGATTTACTGATACAATATCAAGTTCATATATGCATGCAGCTGACATATCACTCTCGACTGACAACACGGTAAACACTCACTCCCATAACATGATATAATCATAATTACAATGTCTCTTCCTCCTTTCCCTTCAATTCAACCGTAATATTAAAGTATATATTTGGAAAACTCAACAAATGCTTCCAAACTGTCAGTCATTTGGGACCGAACGAACTGTTTGGGGCCGAAACGTCTTGATTTCAACTACGGGATTTATTTTGTTAAAAAGTATAATTTATCGGTCAGAGCGATAAAATATCAAGAAATTGATCAAAATCACTCACTAATCTGCAATATTTTCATCAATACAACATTATATAGAAGAGCACTATTTTGCGGAGAGCTACAATCGAAAACCGAACCAAATGCTGCATTTTGATGCAAAAAACCATTGAGCGGCACCCAATACTCTCCGAGCCACTATTCCCGAGTACGGAAATTGGCGAAGAGTTCCGATTGGCATCGGACTTGCCTCATCAATATCCGTTACCGTTTAAAAGACGGGATTACGATTACGGGAATCTTCGAGGTAGTTACGTTGTTCGATTTGTACGGAGAAGTCGGAATCGACATACGACGTCATCATACAATTCAATATTGAACAGGCGCTCATATTAGGTCCTCTGTTTATAGAATACGATGTTGATTGACATCATGCGTGATTTGATAAGTATTTATAACAATTCCTAAGTTTATCACTTTACTCCATCTTAACTGATACGGAAACTAGAAAGGAAATATTTAAACAATATTATAATTCACTGGTGAACCAGATATACACGTATACTTGTAGGACGTACGTCTATAGTACGGCTTCGTGCGTGCACGCATGTTCAACTTCGTGTGTGCTTATGTGTATCCATGTGAAAATAAAGATCTGCATCTCTTATGCAGGGAGGTTATATCTACCCAGACCATACAAACTGTCAATACTGATCTGCAAAAAAATGAAGCAAAGTATTTGAAACCACAAACATAAAAGGGTTGGAAACAGGAGTACCGCATTGAAACGGTCAGTGGCAAAAAGGCCGCTAGGTTATTTAAACCAGTTTTGAGAGTTCAATTGGAAGTTACGTGCACCTGTCTGAGGCTGGTGCACGAGTCAACATATAGGAATTATTGAAGTAACAATACATACTATATATTTTAGAATTTAAAAACATCCATATTTGTTTGTTGAAGTGCACTTGTCTGAGGCTGGTGCACGTGTCAACATATAGGAATTATTGAAGTAACAATACATACTATATATTTTAATATTCAAATACATCCATCTTTGTTTGTTGCAGTTTGAAGCGGATTCTTTGAAATTGCTTATATGTGCTGCATTGTTATTGAAATATTATGTATGTTTGTTTGTTTCATAAAAAAAATGAAATTATAATTTGTCAAAGGCAAATGTAAAATGAAAATAAATGTATGCAAATGAAAAAACAAACGTATTAATTTATTTGATATATTCACGTTAAATGAAACATAAACGAAACATATCTCAATAATCACAGTAAACGTGTGCCATATGTTGCATACATGCAAATAATGGCTTCTAACCATTGGCGATTTTAATACATTAAGATCGAGTGTTGATTATAACTTTCGCATGAGTGTCACCTTATTAGCAAATTTAGGATCATTACGCTTACGTTTGTATTTATCTTAACATTACGTGTTAATCATACATAGACATTTATTATTAAGGTTACACTGACATTTATAAAGGACATCCAAATGTTATCGTAACGTGATCATCAACATCTTCAACACCCGCGCATCACTGCTTAAAGCTATACATGCCATATACATTGGTGTGCATTATTATATATGCATTGTGTAGCTTTAATAGCTCGGATTAACTCAGAACCATAATTTATAGAATACGAGTCATCGTTCGGTCTTCGAGGTAGTTACGTTGTTCGGTGTCCTATGGGGAAGACCGAAACAACCGAATCGACATATGAAGTCATCATACAATTCAATATTAAACAGGCACTCATTTTAGACTCTCTATTGACTGAACACGATGTCGAATAACAGCACGCATGCAATTGATAAGCGTTTATAACTATTATTAAGTTTATCACCTTCCTCCATCATAACCGATACGGAAATTAGAAAGGAAATGTTTGAACAGATATAATTTAATGGTGAACCAGATTCACGCGTTGACATGTAGGACTTAAATCATAATAAAAGCTACTTGTGTGTGTGTGTGTGTGCGTGCGTGTGTAAGCGTGCGTGCGTGCGTACGTGCGTGCGTTGGTGCGTGCTTGCGTGCATGTTCAACTTCGTGTGTGCTTATGTGTATCCATGTGTCAATAAAGATATGCGTCTCTTATGCACGGAGGTTATACACAAACCATACATACTGTCAATAATGGTATGCATCTCTTATGCATGGAGGTTATACGCAAACCAAACATACCGTCAATAAAGGTATGCATCTCTTATGCATGGAGGTTATACACAAACCATACATACTGTCAATAAAGATATGCATCTCTTATGCATGGAGGTTACACAAACCATACATTCTGTCAATAAAGGTATGCATCTCGTATGCATGGAGGTTATATACAAACCATACATACTGTCAATAAAGGTATGCATCTCTTATGCATGGATGTTATACGCAAACCATACATACTATCAATAAAGATATGAATCTCTTATGCATGGAGGTTATACACAAACCATACATACTGTCAATAAATATATGCATCTCTTATGCATGGAGGTTATACACAAACCATACTTACTGTCAATAAAGGTATGCATCTCGTATGCATGGAGGTTATACACAAACCATACAAACTGTCATTGAAGGTATGCATCTCGTATGCATGGAGGTTATACACAAACCATACACACAGTCAATAAAGTATGCATCTCGTATGCATGGAGGTTAAACACAAACCATACATACTGTCAATAAAGGTATGTATCTCTTATGCATGGAAGTTATACACAAACCATACATACTGTCAATAAAGATATGTATCTCGTATGCATGGAGGTTATACGCAAACCATACATACTGTCAATAAATGTATGCATCTCTAATGCATGGAGGTTATACACAAACCATACATACTGTCAATAAAGATATGCATCTCCTTGCATGGAGGTTATACACAAACCATACATATTGTCAATAAAGATATGCATCTCGTATGCATGGAGGTTATACACAAACCATAAACACTGTCAATAAAGGTATTTATTAATTAACTACTTAATATATGCCGTGGTTTGCAGGAAACTGCATGCATCATATGGTAAAAATAAGGCCAATATGGAGAGAAACTCGGCCAATATGAGAAAACTTGGCCAATATGAAATTCAAGCAATCTGATTGGATAAGCCAACACGGCCAATATGACCAAGGCTTTGTTTTCTTTAAGGACGCCATTTTGAAGAAAAGAAACACAGCGTCGCAGAGCTATGTTCGCCTATGTAATGTAGACAATCAAAATAATTAAGGTGTCATTTTTTTAAATTCGGTTTCATCGACTTGGCTGAAATATAGCTATAATCACGTTCGTGTGTGATTTTCCCACGCGCCATCGAGCTGTAACAGTGGTAGATTTATTTGAATCAGATACTTGTTATCAAGTGTTATTTTGAACATATATATCTTGTTTTTTCTTACCTGTAAATGATATTTAAAACATAGGAATAAAGAAAGATATTAAGTAGTTAATTTATAAAAATGTCATTAATTAAGTGTTTTCATACTGGCCCTGTTATTGGTCCTCGGACTGTCATACTGGCCCGCGACCTTCGGCCTTGGGCGAATATGACAGTCCTTGGACCAACAACTGGGCCAATATTAAAACACTTAATTAATAACATCATAGCATCTCGTATGCATGTAGGTTATACACAAACCGCACATACTGTCAATAACGATATGCATCTCTTATGGATGAAGGTTATACACAAACCGTACATACTGTCAATAAAGAATTGCAAAAAAAGAAGCAAAGTGTGTGACCAATTATACAAGGGTTGACAATAGGGGTACCGCATTGGAACGTTTAAAGAGCAAAAATGCCGACGTTGGGGTGAGGGTAGGCGTGAACTTAAACCAGGTTCTAGGGTGCACTCTTATCCTAGTGAACGCTATATCCTGTAACAAACTAGGCAGCATTAAAAGGCAATACAAGCATAACTCAGATATGATCATGTATATATTGTGAACCCTTGGTTCTGTCCAATATAGCTATTTAGTATGTTAATCATAGTAATTGCTTCATTATTCAAATTTACCGCTATTTAAAACATAAGTGGGTGGGGTAACAATAAAGTGTAACATTGTATTTAAGAATTCAACTTTATCTCGAATTGTCAACAGTTAAACCTCGTTGAACATTGATGTTTACATCTTAGTTAACCGATAGGATTACCTGGAATTCGTTGAGGTATCTTGTTTACATCGTTAATCGTTATTCCGTGTTTTATGTAGGAATTACACATGTTTATTTTATCACGACTAACTCGCCAGGGGGCGCCTTATATCGACTACGTCACAGGAGGGCATGAGCACAGGAGGGCGTGAGCGTTTAATTGTAAACAAGAAGGCCGAAAGGTTTTGTGTCGGAGGTAAATCATATTGCGGAGATTGATTTCTTCTTCTCACCACGGGTAATTTATGTATTAAGTATTTGTCTTGTATCAAATGGTAAAATTATTATAACTTTCATTCAACTGTATTGAGATTTCTGTGGAATTCTGCCGAATTCTGCCAGCATCATTCTGGTATTCTGCGACTCCGCAGAATTTTGGCTGAATTCTGCGAGCCGCGGGATTTGGAACTTTGGCACTATATAAGCTTGGGTTTTGTCAGTTCAAAAAGAGAACGATTGGGTCAGTAAAACGGGGTAGTTTATATTTTGGGTATGTGTTCTTTGGATTTGGGCTTAATTATAAATAGAATCATTTGAGATTTACCAGTTGAATGTAAAGGAAATTAGAAAGTATATTTGTCTTTATGAAAAGATATTCACAATATTTTAGGAATCAAATTACGTTGAGTTAGAAATGTTTCTAGATCTATATGATAAATAAATTATCATTACGATTAAACTGTAAAAACTAGATTTGGTTGTTATTTTATCTTTGTGGTTAAACCGCCTCCGAAAAACATGAAAGTCGCCACAACATTTTTGGTGGCAGCCAAAATTTAATAATATCACGCTACCATTAAATTAAACTAGAACTAGGACGATTATTCATCTGTGGGAAATCAAATAAATTTAAAGATTCATCTGTGGGAAATTAAATAAATTTAAACACTGTTCTCATTTTTATTTATTTTTTATTTTTCAATATTTGAAACAATATGGAAAGAGAAATGGTCTTGACACGGCATAGAGCGCGTGAAGAAAATGACAATTTGCAAATGGAACAAGAAAGAGAAATGCAAATACAAAGAGACTTAGAAATGTCAAGAAATGCAGATTGCAATGATAGAAGTGAAAAATGCAATGATGAGCATAATTATACAATGTGTAATGAGCAGCCTGTTGCTGGAACAAGCTCATTTTTTCAAATGAATCGGGGTGATGTGTTAAATCATGAAACGGTGCAATCAAATCAGACAAATGCACAAAACAAAGATATGAGCCGGACTATATCAAACATTGAAGCAAAAGTGAACAGCTTGGAAAGCTCTTTGATAAGCGTTACGCAAGAATTATCAAATGCTATCAAGAATCTAGACATAAAGGGCAATAGAAAAAGGTCACAACAAAGGCCAAATGGCCATACAAATAGTCAGAGAATAAGAATTGATAGCGATAGTGAGAGTGAATATGATTCAGAAAATATCCTATCAAGTTCATCTAATCCTGTAACAAGGAGAAACAAAAACAGCCCTAAGCTACCCCCCTTTAATGGTAAAGAATCCTGGAAAGTATGGTTTAACAGATTTGAAGATGTTGCAAATAGGCAAAATTGGACATCTGAGGAGAAATTGGATGAATTGCTACCTAGATTACAAGGTGCAGCTGGAGAGTTTGTATATGGGCAACTGACATATGAAACAAGGTCCAATTATAGGTCACTATGTAAAGAACTTACAAACAGGTTCAGAGTTGTTGAAACTGCAAAAACATTTTGGGTTCAGTTTAGTCATAGAAATCAAAAGCACGGTGAAACCGTAGAAGAGTATGCTGCAGAATTAAAGAAATTATATCATAAAGCGCATGTTAAAAGAGATAAAGATACAAGGCGAGAAGACCTGTTAAGAAGGTTCTTAGATGGGCTGATTGACGATAAAGCTAGATTTCATGTTGAGTTTATTAAAGAACCAAATGATATAGATGAAGCCGTTTTTCAAACAGTACGTTTTCAAGAAACAAAACACAAAATGCGCTCATCTGATGATAAAGTTAGATACACACATGATACTGACGATGACAGTGAGATTGCTAGAATGGCCCCTGGAAACAAAGCAAGAATAATTCAAAAAGAGGTACCCAAAATCCAAAATAGTCCATCATCAAACACAGAAACTAATGATTTACAGAAATTCAGAGAAATTGTGCGCTCAGAATTAAATGCACTAGCTTCGAATCAATCAACACCGTACACAGGTGTATATGATAACGTGCAAAACAAAAACGGATATAATTCATTTCGTAATAACAAGTCACAAGGTTATTCTCAGAGAAATAGAAACACACAAGGCAGACACTGTTACTTTTGTCAAGACCCTTCACACATAAAAAGAGACTGTCCAAAATTAATCAACACACAGGGTCAAGGCCTATATCAAAGACAAAATCAGTACCAGGGTCAAGGCCAACTTCAAGGTCAATGCTTGTATCAAGGTCAAGCACAAAATCAAAATCATGGCCAATTCCAAAATCAAGCTCAAGGCTTATATCAAGGTCAGACACAAAATCAAAATCAGGGCCAATCCCAAAATCAAGGTCAAGGCTTGATTCAAGGTCAAAGCCAAAATCAAGGTCAACCCCAAAGTAATGTTAGAAATCAAGATTTAAACAAAACAGGACTGACTCCAGTGGCGGAGAGAAAGTCCAAAATAGCAATGGCCAATTAGATACAAGATGTTTTAACCCAATTAGAAGAGGTTTTCCAATGTCAGAAAGTATTTATATATCAGGAACTGTACAGGGGGTACATGTCAATTATGTTATGGATACAGGTGCAGAAAAAACAGTACTTTCTGAGAAAATTAATAACAAGATAAGAGAGTCAGAAAAGCCAAATTTGTATAAAAAGGGCAAACTATTACATGCTGGTGGGGAACCGATCAAAGATTTTGGAAAATGTGAGGTTGATCTTAAAATAGACAATTACAGAATCAAAAGTGAAGTCATAGTAGCTGATATTAGAGATGATGTTCTGTTAGGAATGGATATTTTGAAAGGCAAACATGGTCAACCAGCTGATATTATACTCAGTCAGGGTAAAATTGTCTTAGAAGGGGTAGAAATCAAATGTCAGCATTACACAGATGCAAAAGTAAGAAAGGTCACTGCAGCTGACCACTACGTCATTCAAGGTCACACCGAGCAAATTATTGATGCATATGTTGAAAGATGCGAAATGGATGATATTCGAGACTGCGCTGATATAGTAATTGAGGCATCCGATAGTTTTAAGGAGAAATACCCAGTTATGATCGCTTCAAGCTTAGCAAATATAAACAGCTTACCCACAGTCAAGGTCAGAATAATAAATCCATTCCCAAATGATGTTTCAATAAATCAGGACACTGTTCTTGGAACAGCTGAATTTATCAATATTGAAGCAGTAAAGATACTTGATCAAGAAAATGTAAATGATGAAAACATATTTGCAGTACGAAGGCTTCCTTTCGAACACAATTCCGAAAGCGCAATTCTGAGAAATATTACGCAAAATGTAAAAGGCTCAAAACACATTGCAAGTAACTTAAAGTCTTTAGATGATCAAATTCCAGACCACTTGAAATCTCTATATAAAGGTTCAGTGGAGGGTAAAAATCAGGTTGAAAAACAAAAATTAGCTGAAATACTTATAGAATACAATGATGTTTTCTCAAAAGATGACAATGATCTAGGTATGACACACTTCGCAGAACATGAAATCGATACGGGTAATGCAAAACCAATCAAGCAACGTTTCCGTCGCGTACCGCTTGCTTTTGAAAACGAAGAAAAAAAGGCCATCCATAAACTTCTGGAACAGGGTGTAATCAGGCCTTCAAATAGTCCTTGGGCAAGTCCCTTAGTTCTTGTAACTAAAACAGATGGAACAGTTAGGCCCTGTGTTGATTATCGATTACTTAACAAGGTCACAAGGGTTGATGCATTTCCAATACCGAGAGTCGATGAATGTATAGATTCGGTCGCTGGTGCAAACATTTTTTCAACTCTCGATTTAACATCAGGTTATTTTCAAGTTCCTCTTAGTGAGTGTGACATTCCGAAGTCTGCTTTTACATCAAAACATGGTTTATTCGAGTTTACTTCTATGCTGTTTGGTATGACCAATAGTGGGGCCACTTTTCAAAGAGTTATGGAACTCGCACTCAAAGGACTACAATGGCAAACATGCATAATATACATTGATGACTGTATTGTATATGGTTCAAACTTTGATGAGCATGTTCAGCGTCTCTGTGAAATTCTAGAGCGTTTCAGACAAGCTAACCTGAAATTAAAAGCAAAAAAATGTGAGTTACTTAAAGATGAAGTTACATTTCTGGGTTACAGAGTAAATGCACAAGGTGTCAAGCCTGATCCATGCAATGTTGCAAAAGTACTAGAATGGAAAGTACCAGAAAATGTTACAGAGGTAAAGCAATTTTTAGGAATATGCTCCTACTACCGAAAACATGTGAGAAATTTCAGTTCTATTGCCAAACCCCTATTTGATTTGACAAAAAAAGAAAGTTCCCTGAAATGGACTCAAGAATGTCAAATAGCATTTAATGCCCTAAAAGGTGCTCTCACTAGTCCTGAAGTAATGACATTACCAAGAAATGATGGTATTTTTATTTTAGACTGTGACGCTTGCGATTTTGGTATTGGTTCAGTTCTAAGTCAAATACAAAACGGACAAGAAAAAGTAGTCGCATACGCAAGCAGATCCTTAAGTCGCGCCGAAAGGAATTTCTGTGTCACAGACAAAGAATTACTCGCAATACGCTATTTTGTGGAGTATTTCAGACATTATTTGATGGGTCGTGAATTCAAGGTCAGGTCAGATCACAGAGCATTACGTTGGTTATTCAGTCTTAAATGTCAAACTGGTAGAATAGCGAGATGGATCGAAATCTTATCAGGTTACACATTCTGCGTAGAATACCGACAAGGTATAAAACATGGTAATGCAGATGGGCTCTCGCGATGTCCCAACCCTAAAGACTGTCAATGTCCAGAAGTAAATTCAGAAGAAATGCTTAAATGCGGTCCATGCAATAAATGCAGAAAACGTGCCTATGAAATGGAGTCAAAATTAAATAAAGATGAGCCAGTTAACTGCCGAAAGGTCAATCTAGAAAATAGAAAGGTCAAGGTCATAGAACACAAAAGTGTAGAATTCAACCGACTAAGTTTAATTTCCATATGGCTCATTATCAGTACACTTATGTCAAATGCATGGCTAAAAATCAATACCATTTGTAAAATTTCAATGGCAAAGGTCAAATATTGGTCAAGGTCAAAAGTCAAGGTCACTGACAAGTCAGGTCAAATACACACAGAGAAAACAGTGTCAGGGTTATGGTCCTATATTACAGCTATATGCTTGTTATTTATTAGTACAAGAACCACAGTGTCAAAGGTCAAGTGGATACAAAGGTCAATATCCAAGGTCATGCAGTCCATCATATTTATAATATGGACTACTTTAAAATCATTAAAGAATTTTTGCACAGATACGGTTGATCTTTTTTGTAGATCTGTAAGTACAAGGTCGCAGACTGGTTTTCTGGAAAATTATGTACCATGGTCAAATGGATATAGTTTAAAAGATCTGCGGAATTTACAGATGAAAGATAAAGATATTGGGCAAGTTCTAAATTGGTTAGAAGTAGGGGAAAAACCTACTGTAAATGTCGCTAATATGAGTTTAGCAACACGTCATTATTTACATTGCTGGGATGCACTGGAGTTAAAAAATGGATTGTTAATGAGACATTTTCATAAGAAAGACGGTTCAGGGTCTTTCTTACAGTTTGTTACGCCCAAAAAGTTACAAAGGCATATACTATATCAAATTCACAATGCTATATTGTCTGGTCACCTTGGTAGAAAAAAGACTAGGGAAAAACTATTACAAAGGTACTACTGGTATGGTGTCAGAGAAGACATTTATTTGTGGATTGAACAGTGTGATAACTGTGGAGCTAATAAACCGTTGTCAATGAATCCAAAAGCTCCGCTAGGAAGTTTATCTGTAGGCAATGTATTGGACAGACTCTCAACCGATTTTCTAGGTCCACTTCCTCATACGCCTCGAGGAAATAGGTACATTTTAACCGTGACAGATCATTTTTCGCGGTGGGTGGAAATATTGCCAGTACCTGATCAAACTGCAGAGACAACAGCTAGAGTAATATTAAATGAAGTCATAGCACGGTATGGTTGTCCAATGACCCTTCATAGTGATCAAGGTAGTAATTATGAGAGCAGAATATTTACTGAACTTTGTCAGCTTCTTGAAATAAAGAAAACAAGAACGTCAAGTAAGAATCCTCAAGGCAATGGTCAAATTGAACGCTTTAACAAAACATTGACTAGAATGATAAGGGCATATCTAACTGACAATCAAACTGATTGGGATTTGAATCTAGGTTGTTTAGCAGCGGCCTACAGAGCCACTCCAAATGAAACTACCAAAATGACCCCAAATTTGCTCATGTTAGGTCGTGAAGTCCGTTTGCCAGCTGAAATAGCATTCGGTAGTCAAGCAAATAACAACGAAGTAGTGTCTTCTTATGGGCAGTATGTCATGAAATTAAAAGAAAAAATGCAAAAATCACATGAAATATGTAGAGAACACATTGGAAAGGCAGCAAAACGCCAAAAGGATTTGAGTGAATCAAGCAAATCATTTAATCAGTACAAACCTGGTGATATAGTATGGTATCTCAATATAAAGAGAAAAGAAGCAGTATGCACAAAGTTAGTAGTGCCCTATACAGGTCCATTTCTTGTCCAAAAGAAAATTAGTGACCAAAATTATGTGTTACAATTTTCAAAATCTATGTCAGATGTTAAAGTAGTACATCATGATAAGCTAAAACCTTATAAAGGGTCAGCACCACCAAAATGGGTTCTGAATAAATCATTAAAGTAAAATCCCCACAGATGGATATGAAGGCTTAAAATGCAAAATTGTCGCAGTTGATATAAG
The DNA here is from genome assembly GCA_037043455.1 of Cyrtodaria siliqua. NCBI lineage: Eukaryota > Metazoa > Mollusca > Bivalvia > Adapedonta > Hiatellidae > Cyrtodaria > Cyrtodaria siliqua. The sequence continues at coordinate 73,461 of JAWPHD010006239.1, read as the reverse complement.
GATAATTTAGATGCACGCTAGTTAATATTGAATGTGAATATGTATATCTATTCATATTGATCGCGAGTGTTGTATAATAATACTGTACAGAAAATATTTATTATATGAAATTGTTCATAAATATGAAATAGAGTTATATTAAATTTTGAATGTATGTTTCAGTTTTAAAATGAGTAGATTTATGCATGTGTATTAACACAAGTTTGACAAAATATAAATATAATGTAAAAAGTGTATATAAAGCATATACAGCTTACATGTATATAATAAATAATAAAAAAAATAATAATGAAAAATCAAGTGAAAGCATTACTTGAGTAGTACAGAATTAAAAATATAAATTAAGTAAATATCATATATGTCATATAGTATATGACCCAGGATTCACCTATATTTCACTGTATTTGCAGAACGTCAGTGATGTTCCCCAACACTAGACCAATACATATGATGAGCGAGGCAGACTTTAGGTTCGTGAACAACAGAGGGGGGATATGAATGTCAAAGGTGTTCTTCTGACAAATATCAAGGAGAGAGATCTAAAGTCATGCTACATGTCTACAGGAAGCATACGGCCCTGGACAGAGTACCTTTTTATTGTTCTATTTGTAAGTTTGTGACGACATCACAGTCAGATCTGGAACGACACGTCATAAGGAACAATTACGCTCCACATAGGGCTACGGTGGAAGCTATGTTGGCAAACGGTGAGGAGGTAAACGAGCAGGGTAGCCTCCTCCAGAATCTGAAACATTATATTCCTGGAGAGCTGGATATGAAAAGGTTAAATAAAGAAGAGAGTGGGGATATCTTTCTGAACAGAAAAAAACAATCAGTTGTAAATGTGGACATACTTCAAAGTGCTATGAATGAAGCTGACATTCAGACAACGTCCTTAAAATCAGACAAAACTGAGTATATTTTGAATGAAATGCTGGAAGGGCATCGGTTATCTCCATTTGCTTTCCATGAGTCACCCTTTGCAACGCCCAAACGGGGAGCTCCGTTCAAGACACCTGTAGTGTGTAAATCACCAACTGTAGTCTCCACCTATAGCAGCTCATCAACGTCAAGCTCATCAACTTCAAGCTCATCAACGTCATCCTCTTCATCGTATAAAGATGAGATGAAAGCAGAAGTGCAGCACTTGAGAAATGAAATCAAAACAATGGGACTTGCTTTAGGACAATTAATTCATGAAATGAAAGAACTTACTAACAAAATTGGAGAAAATCAATCAAAACAGCTGGCTCAGCCAACAAGTGCACTACATCGCCATAGTCCTAAAAATAACTTTAGACCGCACTACAAGGAAAACAGACCAGTTCCCTACTACAACAACTACCAGGTGCCACGCCAGATGCCACATCAGAAGCCACATCAGAAGCCACAGCAGAAGCAACGCCAGAATACTCATATTAGATTTTAGAAATATAGTAATAACAGTCGAAATTTGTGTTAGACATATTAAGAGTTAGGATTATAATAGATAAACAGAGATTCTTTTATTTTATACTAAATTTGTTAACAAATATTAAAACATAAACTTTTAATTCTACGATCTACAAGTAATGCATTTCACAAAGTATATTCCATATTGTTAGTTCTATTTAATATATAGAACCTTAATCTCTTGATCATCACTAGTTTCTAAACGGTAATGTTTAAAGGTAACTTCTACAGTTGTATTATGCTTTAAGATACTGTTGAAGATTTCATGTAAATTTGTAACTGAACAAATGTTATTGTTACTGAGTATATGCATAGTTTTTTGTTATATATTAAAATTTAAGGTTATTTGAGGTAATACTTAGGATGTTTATGTAGTTGAGACATAATGATGTTTTGACTGTTTATTGTCATATAGTTGATATAATATGCAAAATAGCCATTCGAATTAACATGAATTGTTGTATATTGTTGAACTTAAGAGTTAAGATTATTTCAGAATATGTGCATTAATTCAGAATACTTACTTCTGTGAGTTTAAAGAGATGTTGATGTATAAAAGTTTGTTTTTGTGAGGACACAAAATAGTTTAAGGGAAGGGTAATGTGAACCCTTGGTTCTGTCCAATATAGCTATTTAGTATGTTAATCATAGTACTTGCTTCATTATTCAAATTTACCGCTATTTAAAACATAAGTGGGTGGGGTAACAATAAAGTGTAACATTGTATTTAAGAATTCAACTTTATCTCGAATTGTCAACAGTTAAACCTCGTTGAACATTGATGTTTACATCTTAGTTAACCGATAGGATTACCTGGAATTCGTTGAGGTATCTTGTTTACATCGTTAATCGTTATTCCGTGTTTTATGTAGGAATTACACATGCTTATTTTATCACGACTAACTCGCCAGGGGGCGCCTTATATCGACTACGTCACAGGAGGGCGTGAGCACAGGAGGGCGTGAGCGTTTAATTGTAAACAAGAAGGCCGAAAGGTTTTGTGTCGGAGGTAAATCATATTGCGGAGATTGATTTCTTCTTCTCACCACGGGTAATTTATGTATTAAGTATTTGTCTTGTATCAAATGGTAAAATTATTATAACTTTCATTCAACTGTATTGAGATTTCTGTGGAATTCTGCCGAATTCTGCCAGCATCATTCTGGTATTCTGCGACTCCGCAGAATTTTGGCTGAATTCTGCGAGCCGCGGGATTTGGAACTTTGGCACTATATAAGCTTGGGTTTTGTCAGTTCAAAAAGAGAACGATTGGGTCAGTAAAACGGGGTAGTTTATATTTTGGGTATGTGTTCTTTGGATTTGGGCTAAATTATAAATAGAATCATTTGAGATTTACCAGTTGAATGTAAAGGAAATTAGAAAGTATATTTGTCTTTATGAAAAGATATTCACAATATTTTAGGAATCAAATTACGTTGAGTTAGAAATGTTTCTAGATCTATATGATAAATAAATTATCATTACGATTAAACTGTAAAAACTAGATTTGGTTGTTATTTTATCTTTGTGGTTAAACCGCCTCCGAAAAACATGAAAGTCGCCACAATATGAATATAAAATATTAACGTATAGAAAGCCACACAGAAAATTCTAAGTGACTTGGCAGAAGCCAGAGTGACCAGAGAATACTCCATTAAAGGCACGATTGAAAACAAACATCCTATATTACCATCTTGTTCAGGATTTAGATAGGCGTCATAGGAAGAATCCACAATGTCTCAGGTCATCGCACAATCAAAGAGGAAAGCATACAGGCGAACTGCAATTTGGTTAACCACTAAATACGCAATGCGTTGCAAAATGCATTGCGTATTAACCTCTTTTGGTACATTTTCTATAAAGTTTAATAATGAATGTTTGAAAGTGATCATGGCCAAGGAACTTGTCAAGGATCTTGCGTATGTTTCATCGGTGACATTTTCTAGTTGTATATTTAGCCAAAACCTTTTAGCATTAGTGAAGGTAACGCAGAATGTATAACCAATGACACAGTCGGAAACACCTACACAGAGCAGGTTGGTGGCAAATGTACAGACTTAGCCACACAGCTATGTTCACTGTCCTTAACTAGATCAACCTCAGAGTATATCTTGTTGTGTGGTCCTACAAGCCGAAGCATCTTGTAATGTTGTAGGTTTTGCTTACATAATGCAATGCCAGACAACAGAAGCAACAGAAGTAATAGAGAAAGTCATGCGTACATAGCTGCGTGGTCTTTAAATTATCAAATTATCAAGTTGAAATTATCTCCCTATATTATATTTACTGAATTCACAGTATCCCCAAGATACTGTATCATTCATTGCCACTGTCTCAATATAGCTGTGAGTGGTTGAATGCTTAAATGTGGCCAACCCATATGAGCTATAATTGTATGTATGTATGCGTCTATATGTTAATTGTGCCTCCAGACGAGTGGTTATGATGTAGAGATACAGTTCATCAGCGTGTGTTGCAGCTATCCGTTTTAGGAAGAAGTGAATGCGTACGCTTGATTTCTGTTTTTTTCGTCATAGCTAGGCACCCTGCCGTAGATCGTGCGAAGGTTGTCTGTCCTTGGTAGTTCACAAATATTTCACCCTATATATAATTCTGCTTTGTGAACGTGAATCTCTTACGAGATCCCAAACGAAAGTTGCCGTAGTGAGTTCAAATTATCTCCCTTTATTATATTTACTGAATTCACAGTATCTCAAAGATCCAGCACCTTTCATTGTCACTGTCTCAATATAGCTGTGAGTGGTTGAGTGCTTAAATACGGCCCACTCATATGAGCTATAATTGTATGTATGCATGCGTCTATATGTTAATTGTGCCTCCAGACGAGTGGGTTATGATGTAGAGATACAGTTCATCAGCGTGTGTTGCAGCTATCCTTTTTAGGAAGTGAATGCATACGCTTGATTTCTGTGTATTTCGTCATAGCTAGGCGCCCTGCCGTAGTTCGTCCGAAGGATGTCTGTCCTTGGTAGTTCACAAATATTTCTCCCTATATATATATACACATTTAACTCCAAAACGCTATAAAACAGGTTATATGAACTACACAGACCCTGGTTAAATATAAATACAACTATTTAAAACGCTGTATTGAATAACAAGTCATGTTTATCAAACGACAAAAACATAATATTGAATGCAAATTAGGTGAAATATTTTTAACGTTAGGTGCTACCTAATTATATTTCCTATTAATTGCAAATGAATATAGGTGCGTTTTTAAAATATGTTTAACGGCAACAATACGTATAAATATGTATGAATATAGAAAAGGATCTATAGCCTAGCAGGAAGTAAATTTATGTGTAGATGTCAATCGGATATAGATCTTTATCGTTACACTCATTGTGTATAAATGTTGGAATATATTATACAGGGATTATAGTTTTCTTAAATGATGTACCGTGGATACATGTCCGAGGCGTAGCCAGGTTTTAAAAATGAATACGCACACTGGGGGAGGGCATGGGAAGGTGGCACCCCCTGCCGCTGGAGGGGGTCCCGGGGGCGTCCTCCGGGAAAAAAATAAAATAAGAAAGGAAATTGTGCATTCTGGAGCATTGTTTTTTATTATGCTCGGCATTTTTTGTATTACGCACGTGCGTATTGTGCGTATAGGGCGCTACGCCCTTGCATGTTACATGCGTTAATAGAGTACAGATTACAGGGATTAGAACTTTTTTAAAAGATGTACCGTGTGTATATATGTTACATGCGTTAACGGAATACGTATAGCATATAATATAACTTTCCGAAATGATATGTTACATGCGTTAACGAAATACATACCCCATGGAATATAACTTTCCGAAATGATATACCGTGTATATATGTTACATGCGTTAACGGATTATAACTTTCCTATACGATGTACCTAGTGCAATTTGGATCAGATTATTCGGGTTCACGTTGGGTTTCTAAAAGGTTACACGATTGAATAACCGAAATGTAGTACTGTTAGACTTGTGTATCATAAAGTACATTTGGGTGTTTTTAGACATGAAACTTTCTTCTATTTAATCATGCTGTAGAACAATAAGTAGTATTTTCATTATTATATAGATACTCTATCCCATAAACACTGGTTATAAACTTACAGGACACGAAATAATATTGTATTTGTAGCATGTTCTGTAACGTTTCCTTTGTTGAATGCAAAAAATGACATCGTTTAATTTTGGGTAACTAAATGGACTTTGCTATACCGTACAACTACCAGATAGAGGAATTTAGATTAAGGTCACTCTGACTGAACTATCTAAGTACTAAGTGCACCATGCTACAACAAATAGAGTCTATCTTAGCTCGTTATTTAAAACAACTCAATGGGCTATGCCCATTGTAACAACGCTAAAGGTAACAACCGCCGCTAAAGGTAACAACCGCCGCTAAAGGTAACAATTCCGCTAATGGTAACAACCGCTGCTAAATATAACAATTACATGTACCGCTAAAATAACAGCGCTTACGCCACAGATGCCACAGTAACTAAAAAGAATCCGTTTACTCAATTTTCATTGAAACTGTACATGTTGGAAAAAGTTGTTACCTTTAGCGTTAGCCTTGTTACCTTCACTTACCCATCTGGAGTTTAAATAATCCAACTCGCTGAAACCCGACTCTAACTATTACTTGTTTTACCATTGGTTGTAATAACAAAACACGCTAGTGATTTAAATACACCAGAAGAAATATCACTTTAAAATCTGTTTTTTGACAGATGTAAGATTAATACTTTGTTTCGTTTTAAAGAGACAAGAATAACAGATGTCTATATAAACAAAGATAAAACAACAGTACTGTTTTTTCCTACAAACATATTGAAGTGCATACGCACTACCTACGCCCCATGAACCGTCTGACTTAATTTAAATTGTTTGATCTGGACAACTCACGCTAATTGTGTTGTATAAATCGTTACTATCGTTACTGTCGTCGTTACTATCGTTACTATCGTCGTTACTATCGTTTCTATCGTTACTATCGTCGTTACTATCGTTACTATCGTCGTTACTATCGTTACTATCGTGACTATCAATTCAACGAATGCTTTCAGGTCATTAACCGGGTTTTTGAATTATTTGTTTTAAATAAAAACAAACAAAAACAAAAACAGCTTATAGATTGGAGTAAACCGGGCGGGCGTCGAGCGGCAAGGTGTCGGGTAAATATAAGCTCGTTAACATCTAAGGAAAACAAAGCCCGTAAACACCTTAGAAAATAGAAGCTTTTAAACATCTAAGAAAATAGAAGCTCATAAAATATTAAGGATATAAATGATTGTAAAACTCTAAGCAAATAGGAGCTTGTGAAATTCTAAGAATATAGAAGCTCGTTTCCATTTTAGGAAAAAGAAGCTCGTACAAATCTAAATGACATAGTTGAATTGGGGTTTACGGCGCACTTATACACAATGATCATAAGCGCCTAGCAGGAATGAACACACTGAAGCTAGACCCATAAGAAACTTTACAAAATGGACTTTCTCAACAATGAAAATGTATTTGTAACCACATCTTCTAGGATAAACAAACGTATTTTTATTTGGGCCTATGATAAAGCAAGAAGGATAGAAATATCGGACAGGGAACGCAGCATTCAAGGACGACAGTCAACCACAAAACACAAAAACAAACACGCAAACAGACAAACGAAAAGGCAAAATTAATAAAAAATGCAAACGACATCCGAAACACAAAAGGGTTGACAATAGGGCTACCGCCTTGGAACGGTCAGTGGCAAAGTAGGCCACTGGGGGTTTAAACCGGTTCTAGGGTGCACCAAACCTCACACTTACCCTATCGTCATCCCATTAAAACAGGTCAGTGTAAATAAAGAAATCCCCGCCATGATCTAATCTCTAACCAACAAGGCAGCATCAATAGGCAATATAAGTAAAACACAAATATGCTCGTGTAAATATAATACAAAAAAACAATAGCCTAGAATGCCACAATGAAGGTACTCAATGACTTGGCAGAAGCCAGAGTAGTAAGAGAATACACCATTTAGGTCACAACAAGAAAGATCATGGACAAACATCAAACGCCACCGTCCCAATGGGCTTTAGGTAGGCGTCATCATAGGGTCCACAGCCTATCCGGTCATCGTACAATTAAAGAAGAAAGCATAGTGGCGAACTGTAAAGGTGTCCACCACCAAGCATGCAGTACGTTGCAAAATGACAGGGTCATGACCTCTTTTGATAAACTTTTTAACAAGTTTAACAAAGATAGTATGAAAGTGATCATGACCAAGAATCTTACGAAGTTTATAAATCACTTCACCATATAAGTCAGGTTGTGATAGTCCTTGTCGATCTTGTAAGAATTGGGTCGATGTTATTATTGAAAAGTTTAAGGAGATTGGTCACAATACTTATTCTGATATATCTGTTCCATTTCCAAAGACTAAATTTATAGACGATGTCACTGGAGCCTTAATGGACCAGCATGTTTTAAAATGGAACAAATAGTATAACAAAGTAGAAGGTGTAAATGGAGTAGGTAAAACAAGCTGAGAACGTATAGATTGTTTAAGTCTGAATATATTATTGAACCTTATTGTACACTAATACTACCATTAAAACACAGGTCTGCATTTGCTAAATTTAGAAGTGGTGTCGCACCCTTAAGAATTGAAACTAGTCGATATGAAAATCTAAGAGAAAGTCAACGCTTTTGTCCCTTTTGTGTTCAAGAGGTTGAGAATGAAAAACCTGCTATTTTAAAGTGTAGCATGTATGTTGACATCTAGACAAGGCATATTCTTTTTGTCCGGATTTTGTAAATTTAAACGATATGGATAAAATGACACATGGTTTCCAATAAGGAGATGATTCGTTTATGTGCCAATACCTGTTTTAACATTCTTCAAAAACGGAATGCTGTTTTATATACATAGTAAACAGCAGTCCTGTGAAAATTATAAAGCATTTTGTCTGTTTTACAACACAGGGTATAATATACCTATTATTTACACACATATATATAATTTACTTTAGTACATGCTTTGTTTGCTGTGGTTTAACTATGTTTTAACTATAAATAAAAACTAAATTTGTATGCATATACTGAATGCATATCATGCATTTATAATGCATCTACAATCATAATTTTAGAAATCCTAGTATATGTCTTCTATGGTGTATTAAGCGTGGGGACTGCCCTATCTAATATAACCATGGTTGAAATATATATATATAAAATGCCTATGCGATTGATCCCTTTGAGGTATTGCTTCAGTAGTGAGTCTGATGTCACGACTGGTGCAATATATCCAGGACCAATCGAATAAGTTAAATGTCTATCATATTGTTTTATTGTTTTGAATGTTAAATTTAATTGCATTTAGTCTCTTGTAATTCTTTTAGAATGGCATAATTGAAATCATGTGTAATGTTTTATTGTATATACTATTGTACTATGACGAGACTTTAATAAACTATAAAACTATGCAGAGCTTTAGAGTTGCAAAGTCTGCTTTGCTTGGACAATCCATTTACGCTTGAGTCACGATTGTTTTTTCTTTTGCCACCACTCAAATGACACTTTGACGTCATGCAGGGAACGTGACGATAACCAAATGTAATGGACAATGAAAGAAAACGGGAAAATGTTCTTGAATTTGGCGTGATTGTTCCCCTCTGCAAGACAAGCACTATTCTTGCCCAAGAACTATAACGCGTATTTCAGCAAAACGAGATATACAACTTCTCCCAGTTTGTTAAAAGTGGGCCACTAATATACAATATAAAGCGTTTGACATTACTGTTGGTTTATATCTCCTCATATCACTTGATTGATTGACTAGCTAGCGTATTTGAATGGAGAAAACTAATTATTCAGCCATTTAAACACACATGTAGATTTACATTGTGTTTTTGACTGGGGCAATCTGACTCCATGAGAATTAAATCAACCACAAGGGCTTGGTATGAAATAAAACATTTGTTTTAAAGGGAATGTGGCATACATCCAAACAATCGTCATTATTGAGTGTTCCGAAAATCTTGTAAACAAGTGTAAGAATTATCAAAATCGGATGATATTGTTACGTGCCGGCTATTATCCTAATATTTTGGTAGCGTATGTTTAAATAATAGTTATAACTAAAATGGACTCCAACTAAATGTTAATTAAGTGTATGGACTGGTGAATAAACACAGGAGACAGCTTCAGTAAATTAACTATAATATATATCGTTATAAATTCAATCACAGAAATATAAGTACAACTTCATGTATTTAAATGCTTGTGACAATTCTTGAGTAACACAACGATAAGGTAAATCCAATAGTATCAGGTTTAAGTGTAATCACTTCTCATTTCCTAATGCCCCTTATTGATCTACAGTACTTGTCAGTGGTAAAATTAACAAAGTCATTATCTAAATGTCCAATTCTTTCAACATTAAAATATATCTTATCTAATAGTGTGCAAATCTATTAGAATATCTTTATTTGAACCGTGTTAATAATTTATTAACTAAATCTTAACCTTCAATAAACTTAGATGCTCACATGGGAATCATTTGCGGAATCCTACAAATCTGGCGGAGCCGCCATAGCGTAACCAATGTAAACAAAGTATACCCATTTATAAAAAAACACAAAATAAAGTATTTAAACCTATTTCTAACATATAATTAAATATAACACATTAAAGAGTAATAATTAATAAACATGACTAGACCTTTTATATCAAAATCTGAATGTGGGATTATAAAATAAACGTAGATCGAATTTGAAATAAAAGATTTTCTGAGAGCTAAAACATAGCAGACTACAGTGACCTCCAGTGTTCTTCCCACAATGCAATGCGACGTGTAGGTTTAAAATGGCAGCTTACATAAACAAGCACATTGATAAACACTTTCACTATGGAATTTCGTAATGGATAATAGATGGTATAAGGTAAAGATAAAATAATTACACTCAGAAATGTTTACATTAAAGTTCCCTTAGGTTGACACTGATGTCCTCTGCTTTATTATTACAGAAATCGATCTCAGATAAAATGAAAACGTACATGTACACAGACTATAAATACAACCTGACCTAGTTTACAATACATGTTTTAGTAAAAAGATTCTGTAACACTGGACATATCAATATACAAAGGGGATATGATCATTTGAAAGTTCCTTTGAAACGGATACACAAGTCGCCATTTTGAGAACTATGACACCCTCGTTCTAAATTATTTTACCATATATGGAATATTTATAAATTATATGTTACTTTACTGATTTATAGGGAAAAGAAGTCATAGGAACTGCTTGAAAAATAAGTTTCTACTGTGTAATAATGACCAGTAAAGTAGTTTGCGTTTATTTAAAATTATTTTCTTTGCTTAATTTCTATTTATAAATAGGCCCTTTCCCAAAAATGATAATTAAGAATATGATGTCGTATTTTTCTAACATTCTAAATGTAACAAACATGGGACTTGTACTAATTCAAGATAGACGGCGATTGTGTACGATTTCGTTAACTTATCAGGTATATTGTTTAAATCCTAATACTGTATATTAATGGACTGCAAACGATTTCCTTCATCATGATATTTTTAATATCCTACAGTGGAGCGCTTAGCTGTAGTTATATTTTAATGATATAATTTATTGTAATTATTAATATAGAAATCGTCGTTAACCAAGGCAGGCTCCGATAATTATCAACCCTGTAAGTATTTATCAGGTATAATTAACGACAAATAGTGTCGTGTGCCAACTAGTATAACGACCGCACGCTTCCGTCGGAACGGAAGTAATTATGTAATTATTAAACCACGTGCCACGCGATTAATTCAAATCAGCAATATAAAAGTTGGTAAATCACTGACCAGAGCATTGACTCCTCATATTATTCATGATCTGATCATCAACATTAGTTCTTCTTACACTACCGACTTTGTATTACTCACTATCTATTTTGAAAAGAGAATTGTATCAACCAGCAAAATGGTAAGTGCCGTTAACTTTAATTGAGTATATAGTTAAATTCACACAAGTGATAACAATTTGTTTAAATGAATGCACGTGATATTATATTCAAGAATAATTAAAGGAATTTTGATGTGAGGTTATTTTCTAATTATTCGCCGAAGTCATTCCATACACCCATCTTGCTCATAGCGAACACACGTGTGCATTAAGATATGCATGTGTTTATATATTTCAGTATTATGATATTCTACAATTGTGTATTGTTCATATTGTCTGTCTTCGCTGTTTACGGTGTTGTAATGTTAGTTTGAATGCCTTGTTTTAGCCATTTCTGGACACTTGTGATTATCGTGTTGGTTGAAGTAGTTGAATAAGATAACGATGAGCCAATGTTTATGAAATTATTTCATTTATTATAACGTTTCGAGAATAAAAAAAAATGTACATGCCATAGTTTACCACCATCACTTATTTTTGTGTTACCAATTCATTTCTCAGTGCATTATTAAATTATGTATATCATTATTTACTGATTCCTTTTACAGATTGATACCCAAAAGCAAAGACAGAGCGTTAGTGTTATTGTGAATAGCGAGGCTGTCATCATCAATGATGTCACGAGGTACACAACTTGCGATGACGTAATCAAAATGGCGCTTCAAACGTCTGCACTTAATGACGATACTTATCGTTTTACATTGTTTGTATTTTGCACCAACGGTGTGGAGAAAGTGTTGTCTGGCAAAACTAAAATCCTGAAGGTATTACGATCTTTGGGAGCGGACGAAAACAAGTCTGCTATTGTTCTTAAACCAATTGACTCTGGCAAATCAAAAATGGCCGCTATACCACGTGCCAAACAGAAGCTGCAGGGTTTAAGGTCAACGATTATGAAAATCTCAAAGCGTCGCGCAGACAAGAAACATGATTCTATAGAGAACAACTTGAACAAAATTAACAATGGTCTACAGATCAGCATGAAGGAACAAAACATTACATCCGATACTACAGACAGGACCATGAACAATTCAGACGCACAGGTTTCGGGAAAATTAGAACTGATGCACCGTTATATCAATGATAGTCTAAACTACACACACGTCTCTGATGGATGCTATTCACTCTTCACAAAAGAAGATGGACGCAGCCGTCTTCCAAGGTCGCAAAGTTTTTACAGAAGTATCTTGAACAACGCATTCGTAAATGAACTTGACGATGATTTTAAATCGCACGATGATGCGTTTGTTGACAGCATTGCGAGTATTGAAGACTCTATAAGTTCTGTTCTAGATGATACAGTTATTCTGAAAGAAAGGGATCTATTTAATGATTGTCTAATCGACGAGGACGATGAAGCCTTTGTCAGCGATTGTGACGATGACGAAAACGTTATCGACGAGGACAATGAAGGTAGCAGCATTTGTGAGTTGGAAAGAAATATCTACGATGTCGATGCGGATGAGACAGTTGTTAACCTGGATACGATTAGTAACATTTTCAGTAAGGATGGCGTATTTACTATTCCATCATTCGACGAAGCCTTAGAAAGTTTCATGAATACGTTATTGAAACGTTCTGACGACGAGACAAGTGATGAAGGTCTGAGTTCCATGGGTAGTGATGTGCACCTGTCTGAAGCTGGTGCACGTGTCAAAATATAAGAATGATTGAAGTAACAATACACACTATTGATTTTAGAATTCAAATAAATGCATATTTGTTTGTTGCAGTTTGAAGCGGATTCTTTGAAATGACTTTTATGTGCTAAATTGTTATTGAAATATTATGCATGTTTGTTTGATTTATAAAAAAAATGAATTTGTCAAAGGCAAATGTACAAGGTAAATAAATGTCTGCAAATGCAAGAAGCGTATTTTTTTTTTTTATACATTCACATTAAACAATACATAAACAATACATATATCAATAATCACTGTTAACGTTTGCCATATGCTGCATACATGCAACGTATGGCTCCTACCGACTGACGATGTTAATAAATTAGATCGAGTGTTGATTATACTTTTCGCACGAGTGTCACCTTATTATCAAATTTAGGATCATTACGCGCTAATTAACATCTTAACTTTGTGTTTATCTTAACATTAAATGTTAATCATAGACCTTTATTATTAAGGCTACACTGACATGTATAAAGGACATCCCCACAATGTTATCGTCAAGTGATCATCAACGTCTTCAACAACCGCGCATCACTTCTTAAAGCTATACATGTCATAAACATTGGTGTGCTTGATATTATTAGATATGGATCGTGTAGCTTTAACATCTCGGATTACACTCTGAACCATAAATTATAGAATACGAGTCATCGTTCGATCTTTTCCGTTCAGCTGGTTGTACATTGGAATTGCCTCGTATATTTCCGCTACCTTTTAAAAGACGGGATTACGGAAATCTTCGAGGTAGTTACGTTGTTCGGTGTCGTACGGAGAAGACCGAATCGACTTATGACGACATCATACAATTCAATAATAAACAGGCACTTATGTTAGTTCCTCTGTTTATAGAATAAAATGTCGATTAACAGCATGCATGAAATTGATAAGCGTTTATAACTATTCTTAAGTTTATCACCTACCTTCATCTTAACCGATACGGAAATTAGAAAGGAAATGTTTGAACAGATATAATTTAATGGTGAACCAGATACACACGTTCACATGTAGGACTAAAATCATATCACAGCTACATGTGTGTGTGTGTGTGTGTGTGTGTGTGTGTGTGTTTGTGCGAGCGTGCGTGCTTGCGTGCAAGTTCAACTTCGTGTGTGCTTATGTGTATCCATGTGTCAATAAACGTTTAGTGGCAAAACTGTGGAGTTGTGATGAATTGTGGGTGGGGCTTAAACCAGTTTCTAGGGTGCACTCTTATCCTAGTGAAAAGTATATCCTATAACAAGCTAGGCAGCATGAAGGGGCAATACAAGAAATATAAAAAGATTGGACAGGGAAAGTAGCATTCAAGGAGGACAGTAAACCACAAAACACAGAAACAAACACGGAAACAGACAAACAAGAAGGCAAAAGCAATAATAAATGCAAACGACATCACAAACACAAAAAGGGTTGACAATAGGGCTACCGCCTTGGAACGGTCAGTGACAAAGTAGGCCACTGGGGGTTTAAACCTGTTCTAGGGTGCACCAAACCTCACACTTACCCTACTGTCATCCCATTAAAACAGGATAGTGTAAGTATAACATAACTATGATCATGTATACTTTTCCTGTTCGATTTTTGTGTCATTTTCAAAGAAAAATGAGATACATATGGATAACTTTGTCGTCCGTCCGTCAGTCCGTCCGTCCATACGTCCGTCAATCAGTCCGTCACGAAAACTTAACGTTGGCTATAACTTTCTTATTTCATGATATATCTTCATCAAACTTTCAATATATACTCATCATGACAACATCGACATGACCATACTAAAATATAAAGGTCAAGTCAAACTGAACGTCATTATATGGGTTAAATACTCATTTATTTCTTCACGAAAACTTAACGTTGGCTATAACTTTCTCATTTCTTGATATTTCTTCATCAAACTTTCAAAATAAGATTATATTCATCATGACAACATGACATGGCCATACTAAAATATAAAGGTCAAGGTCACAATGAATAATAAGGCACAATAATGTTTACATATTCATTTTTCTTCACGAACACTTAACATTGGCTATAGCGTTCTCATTTCTTGATATTTCTTCATCAAACGTTCAATATATACTCACCATGACAACATCGACAGGACCTTACTCAAATATAGAGGTCAAGAACACGCTGAAATTCCTTTTATGGGTTAAATACTCATTTATTTCTTCAGGAAAGCTTACGTTGTCTATACCTTTATAAATTCTTGATATTTCTTCATCAGCCTTTCAATATATAGAGGATATTTGTTGGATTGGAGTGAACATAGGATTTATTTTCATCGAGAAGTGAGAATACTTATGTTTTCACGAGTGCTTTAGAACGAGTGGAAATATTTGAGTTTCCTTACTTCGAGATAAAAATAAATCCTATATTAACGACAAAACAACAAATATTAAATACTAACAACCTTAGAAACTGTCTTAGATCTAATAAAAAAGAAGATAAAAATGACGCGCAACAACAATGACGTCAATAAAATCAAAAAGTCAACAGTTGTGTGACGTACGAACCTAAAACCTTATATTTTCATTGTTTATATTTTCACAGTGAAAATATAAACAATGAAAATATAAGGTTTTATTTTAATCATAAAATCCACTATTTCACTGGAAAGTATATAATGAATACTCAGCATGACAACATCGACATGATATACTAAATTATAAAGGTCAAGGTCACACTGAAGGTCATTATATTGGTTAAATAATCCTTTTTTTTCACGAAAACTTAGTCAGGCCAGTTCGTCAAGGTCATCCATCTAGGTCCAAAAACCTTTTATACTGAAAACAAAACGCAGACAGGCGACTAACGTGTTCCGCGGAATACTCGTCTTGTTATATCTACTTTTCATGCCTAGCGTGTTCTGTTAAACGTTTTGTTTACGTTCCTGCATAATCCAACATGGCTATGGCGTCGTTGGTAACTAGGACAAGCTGCGGCCCAACGGTTCAGTTGGGCGGCTGGAACAATTTGCAATTGGTTCTGATGCAAAAGTGAGTAAGACTATGGGACTATTTAAGATGAGCGTTCCTAAATCGTTACTGTCGTTGCCGATCGACCCGCCACTCTATGATCAAGATGAGTTTAGTGAAAACATTGATCTATAGCCCATTTCAATCTAGATTAATGGCGACGTCTGTAGCACAGGATCTGCCAGATTCCTTTGAAACATCCGGGACTCTCACACTTTGACACCTGAAATCGACCAGGATGGTAATATACAGTGATACACACAGATACAATGTTAACGCTGGACGCCGTAGTGATCGACCATATAGACAGTGAACTTGAAGGCTTACCGAGATATCTGTACTTGAACTACTGCAGGCTACTCATTCATGTGAAGAGACACTGTCTCACTATCGTTCTGAACTCGCAATACGCGCTAAACGTTGATCAATCGTCCTGATGTGAATGAGCTGTTTAAAAAGTCAGGCTCTTTCTCACTAGGCTGTGCTATGTCGCAGATAGGCTCTCTATGACAGATACCAACGAGAATATCTAACACGGTATTGACCTCCGACATGACCCTTATAAAAGAAACAGTCGCATCGCTAAGCGACGAAGAGAATATCCTCATGGCCAAGGCTATAGAAGACAGAGCAACAGTAATGAAGCTGTCGAATAGTGTGCAGTCAGATATTTCAAGCATTTTTACAGAATTTAAGTCATGTCATGACGTCATTCAAGAAGTCATTCCTTCAAGTGGCAATGAAGTTGTACATGCCAAACTGTCTGATGGTTTGCGTAAAGTCACACATATGCTCGTGAAGTTGGTTCTGCACCACACCACCGCTCTAGAAGAACTAAGCGACATACACGTAAAGACAAGAGACAAGTATTTGAACATTGAGCACATCCTTGATTCTGATGCAAATGGCAATACAAACATAAAGAGTCAAATCAGAAACCTGAAGGAAAAAGTAGACGAATACAATGTGAAAGCGGACAAAAGCGAATCATTTACCAGCGAGCAGAACTCATCTGTTCGGTCGATCGAAACACAGATGAAAGTATTAGAGAAGCGGTAAAAAAGGTGTTAGCAGTCTTGAAGCGTCTTTTAAAACATTTACAGTTGATCTCAGCAGTAAGATTGACAAACCTTGTTCAACTATGGAGTCATCTCTGGCAAATTTGATAGAAATCAACGAAAAGGCCCTCATGAATAACGCTGATAGAGCCCAGCCAGTTGAAAATTATCACGACATATCGACCAATATACAAACACTAACAACTCACAAACGAAAGTCTGGTCATGTCAGCAACATTCGATCTTTTGGAGCAAATATTAGCAATCTAACATACTGTCACATTGATTTGACTCAAAACGATTCCGATCGTGCTTCCGCTCGCGTTAACGAAACGAGTGCAATAATTAAATGTAGAATTTGAATCGAACGCTGTAGTTGATTCGGAACACCACGGTCGATTCGCCAAGGTGTACTGCGAAAAAATGCGAAGTCATATATCGTCACCGGAATAGATCTCGAAAGCGACGAAGCAGGTCTGAAAGACTTCTTAGACTACCCAGGAATGACATACAAATCGGCAAAATGTCCGTATACGCAAAGAACAGACATTAAATCTGCACAAATCGTGGTGAATGAAGATCAAGAGGAGATTATGAACGACCCGGATATATGGCCACCAGGAATACGGATATATGGCCACCAGGAATACGGATATATAGCCACCAGGAATACGGATATATGGCCACCAGGAATACGAATATATGGCCACCAGGACTAGCGTGCAGGCATGGTTAAACAGATCTGAATATAGAGCCAGGTTAAATCGCGAAGACTTCGATAATGGATACTAATCAACAATACAACAAGATGTCTATCAACCTAATGTCTTGGAATGTCACAGGGATTATGACCGGTATACCGTACTTACTCAATAAACTGAAAACAAGTCAATACATATATGTGGCATTTCAGAGCATAGGCTACTTCCACAAAGTCAGCATATACTTGATAATTTAAGCAACCATTACAGCTCACATGTAGTTTTAGACGATGACCTCAAAACATTGAACAATATAAAAATTGGTAAAGGCGGTGTGGGATTTTTATGGCATAAGTCGCTCGATAGTTGCTTAAAGTGATGGACAATAAGAGTGACCGCATTGCAGCTTTGAAATTAAAGTTGAAATCATCGACACTGTTCATAATTCAAGTGTATCTGCCTTGCACCAATTTTGTTAACTAAATTACTTATTATTAGTTAAATGGTTTAAGTGATTGTCTTCTTGTCTGCTTATTTATTTGTATAATTTTAATTTTTTGCTATATAATTTTATTCAACAATTTCATCAAGATGAATAGCAAAACCTATTAGTTTGGCCTCCAATGGCAGTAAATTATTGACGATAGCTCTCGCATCGTCGCTGTATCGAAAATGTGTAGACTTGGCCTCCAATGGCAGTAAAGTATTGACGATAGCGCTCGCATCGTCGCTGTATCTAAAATGTGTAGATTTGGCCTCCAATGGCAGTAAAGTATTGACGATAGCTCTCGCATCGTCGCTGTATCGAAAATGTGTAGATTTGGCCTCCAATGGCAGTAAAGTATTGACGACAGCTCTCGCATCGTCGCTGTATCGAAAATGTGTAGACTTGGCCTCCAATGGCAGTAAAGTATTGACGACAGCTCTCGCATCGTCGCTGTATCGAAAATGTGTAGACTTGGCCTCTAATGGCAGTAAAGTATTGACGACAGCTCTCGCATCGTCGCTGTATCGAAAATGTGTAGACTTGGCCTCCAATGGCAGTAAAGTATTGACGATACCTCTCGCATCGTCGCTGTATCGAAAATGTGTAGATTTGGCCTCCAATGGCAGTACAGTATTGACGATAGCTCTCGCATCGTCGCTGTATCGAAAATGTGTAGATTTGGCCTCCAATGGCAGTAAAGTATTGACGATAGCTCTCGCATCTTCGCTGTATCGAAAATGTGTAGATTTGGCCTCCAGTGGCAGTAAGGTATTGACGATAGTATCGTGTAGATTAGCTCAGACATGACTATTAATGAAGTTCGACGATATAAAAAAGAAATATAAAAAGATCGGACAGGGAAAGTAGCATTCAAGGAGGACAGTCAACCACAAAACACAGAAACAAACACGCAAACAGAGAGACAAAAAGGCAAAATTAATAATAAATGCAAACGACATCACAAACACAAAAGGGTTGACAATAGGGCTACCGCCTTGGAACGGTCAGTGGCAAAGTAGGCAACTGGGGGTTTAAACGTGTTCTAGGGTGCGCCAAACCTCACACCGGAATATACTTAACGAAGACTGCAAAAATTTTAGTGTCTGATTAAACATATTCTTTTTGTAATAAAAAGGAAGTGAAATATACACACACACACACACACACGCACACGCACACATGCGCGCGCGCACACGCACGCACGCAAGCACGCACGCACACACACACACACACACACACACACGATAGTTGGACGCGAATCCACGACCTTTGACGTAATTTCACCTGCATAACTATTACGGCCACTTTACCACACAATTCTAACAATGTGCAATTAAATTAATATGGGCTAGCCGGCTGAGAGCATGTCTTTGAAAGGGAACCCCTAGTTTAGTTTAAACATATTTATTTTACATCGATTGCGAAACAAGTTCTTGCAACTTAGATTGTTCACTCTCGATGGCTTCGTGGGTAGAACTGTGGAATAATTATCTTGCTCAAGGATAAATAACGTGGCCGCGGCGAGGACTGAACCCACGACCTCTCGATCTGGAGTTTGGCGCTCTACCACTGGACCACGCTCTCCGCCCCACTCCACTCCACAAGGGAACCCCTAACAAATGGACTTACCCAAAATTCATTATGCGGTCACGGCTCAAAACACAAAAAAGCATATCTATGTGTTTGAAATATGTTAAACGGGAACAGTCAGTATAAATAATCTATAGCCAAGGAGGAAGTAAATTTTTCTGTAAATGTCAATCGAACTATACAGTCATTGTGTATAGAGATTATAGCTTTCTTAAATACTTTACCGTATGTATATGTTACATGCGTTAACGGAATACATACTACGAGTATTATAACTTTCTTAAATGATGTACCTGGTGTTATTTGGATCAGTTTATCCGGATTCACGTTGAGTTTCTAAAAGGTTAGTCGATTTACTAACCTTTACTACTTTTGTTTACTATCTAATTTTATTTTTATTCAACAATTTCATAAAGACGAATAGCAAAACCTATTAGTTTGGCCTCAAATGGCAGTAAATTATTGACGATAGCTCTCGCATCGTCGCTGTAACGAAAATATGTAGATTTGGCCTCCAATGGCAGTAAATTATTGACGATAGCTCTCGCATCGTCGCTGTATCGAAAATGTGTAGATTTGAGCTCGGACAGTACTATTAATGAAGGTCGACGATATAACAAAGAAATATAAAAAGATCGGACAGAGGAAGTAGCATTCAAGGAGGACAGTCAACCACAAAACACAGAAACAAACATGCAAACATACAAACAAGAAGGCAAAAGTAATATTCAATGCAAACGACATCACAAACACAAAAGGGTTGACAATAGGGCTACCGCATTGGAACGGTCAGTGGCAAAGTAGGCCACTGGGGGTTTAAACCGGTTCTAGGGTGCACCACACCTCACACCAGAATATGTTAACGAAGACTGCAAGTATTTTAGTGTCTTATTAAACATATTCTGTTTGTAATAAAAAGGAAGTGAAACAAACACAAACGCACGCACGCACGCACGCACGCACACACACACACACACACACACACGACAGTTGGACGCAAACCAACGACCTTTCAAGTAATGTCTTAGATGTACCTACCTAACTGTTACGGCCACTTTACCACACAATTCTTCTAACAATGTGAAATTAAATTAATATGGGCTAGCTGGCTGAGAGCATGTCTTTGAAAGGGAACCCCGAGTTTAGTTTAAACATATTTATTTTACATCGATTGCGAAACAAGTTCTTACAACTTAGATTAATCACTCTCGATGGCTTCCTGGGTAGAACCAGTACTAAGCAATGTGGATTAATTATCTTGCTCAAGGATAAATAACGTGGCCGCGGCGAGGATTGAACCCACGACCTCGCGATCTGGAGTTCGGCGCTCTACCACTGGACCACGCTCTCCACTCCACTCTATCAGGGAACCCCTAACAAATGGACTTACCCAAAATTAATTATGCGGTCACGGCTCAAAACACAAAATCCATTTATAGTTAACATTTGGATACTTTTGTTTGTATTTGATGTTAACACTACATCTGAAGAAATTTGTAATTGTCATGTAGAAAAAGTAACGGGACGCCGGGAAATTTTAAAAACATGATCAAGATTGCCGTGTGTCCCTTTAAATAGGTACTAAATCAACCAATCAATCATTTTATCCACGCGCAAATGTAATCCTTGATCATTCTTGTTTACCACGCATAAATATGTATACATATTTGGAGGTTATATGGTCTACACAGACCCTGGTTAAATATAAATACTTTCATTTAAAACACTATATTGACAAACAAGTCATGCTTGTCGGTCGAAAATTAAACATAATACATGTATTGAATACAATTAGGTGAAACATTTTTTTTAAACACTTTATTTCTTTTTAATACAATAATGTACAAAAGCAATAATTATGAAATTATATTCAACAATGAATTACAATATAATGTATTGAAAAGAAAACGTTTAGTTTAATAGAAACATATAGAGAGAAAGGTAGCTGATAGAAAGATAGAGAAAAATATATAGAGAGAAAGGTAGATGATAGAAAGATAGAGAAGAAGGAATATAGTATGAGTATAGTAAGAGGTATATCTATGGAATGTGATCGTAACTAATTAACCTTTTATCTCTATTTCATTTCTCAAAGGTCAACAAATATCCATTTGGCACTGTGTTGTTCAAGTCTGTTCTTAGAGAACGCAATAATTTCTTCAATATATTTACTGTAATGAAAATATCTCATAAAGCATTCAATATCAGGGATGGTTTTATAATACTTGTTTCTGTATAGAACGTATTTTGAAACAATAATTATGAAGTTCAAAATACAAGCGTTTCTGTTGTTTTTTCCATATTAAACATATTTAGACATGTTTAGATGCTACTAATCGTTAATAATATTTCATATTAATAGTAAAAGCATATCTATGTGTTTAAAATATGTTAAACGGGAACAATCAGTATAAATAAACTATAGCCAAGGAGGAAGTAAATGTCAATCGGATATAGATGTTTAACTCATTGTGTATAAGGTGTATAGCTTTCTTAAATACTTTACCGTGTGTATATGTTACATGCGTTAACGGAATACATATTACGAATATTATAACTTTCTTTAATGATGTACCTGGTGTTATTTGGATCAGTTTATTCGGATTCACGTTTCTAAAAGGTTAGTCGATTAACTAACCTTTACTACTTTGTAAAAAAAAAGAAAGTTTAGCAATGTTTATTTCTGTAACATATGTATAGGGAAGGGCCGTAACTAATGTTGATAGAACCTATGGCCCGACCCATTTCCATAATAACATGGAAATAAACTATGTTTAAATCGAAATTTACTAACCGAATGTAGTACTGTTATCGTGTGCATCATAAGGTACATTTGAGTGTTTTTAGACATGTAACAGTCTTTTGTTAACCGTTTTATTTTCGTTACTATATAGGAACTCTATCCCATACATATTGGTTATAAACTTACAGAACAGGAGATAATATTGTATTTGTAGCATGTTCGGTAACATTTCCTCGGATGAATGCAAAGTATTAAATCGTTTAATTTAGGATAACTAAAGAGGAATTTAGAGTAAGGTCACTCTAACATCCCAGCGTTGCTAAATATACCATTCTACAAAAAGATAGAGCTATGTCAGCTCGTTGGTTATTTAAACACCTAGATGGACTATGCCCATCTCGGTGTTTATATAATCCAACTCGCTGAGACCCGACTCTATCTGTTACTTGTATTACCATTGATTGTGATAACAAAACTAAATGTAAAAGTCGAACAGGAAATGCAGCTTTCACAGACCACAGTAAACCCAAAAACACGCAACACGACAAACATGAATAGCAATATTAATAAGGAATAAAGGCATATGACGGAAATAGGACTACCGCCTTCGAACGGTCGGTGGCAAAAAAGGCCGCTGGGGTGGTGGGGGAGTGTGTGTGTGTATGGGTGTGGGTGGGGGGGGGGGGGGGGTAACCAGGTTCTAGGGTGCACCATACCTCACACTTATCCTACTGTCATCCCAATAAAATGGGACAGTGTAAATAAAGAACCCCCCGCCATGAACTATTCTCTAATGAACAAGGCAGCATTAATAGGCAACATAAATAAAACACACAGATGCTCGTGTATATATCAATACAAAAAACAATAGCCTAGAAAGCCACAATGAAGGTACTCAATGACTTGGCAGAAGCCAGAGCAGACAAACATTAAACGTCACCCTCCTTTTGGGCTTTAGGTAGACGTCATCATAGGGTCCACCGCCTGTCCGGTCATCGCACAATTAAAGAGGACAGCATAATTACGAACTGTAAATGGGTCCACCACTAAGCATGCAGTGCGTTGCAAAATGATAGGGTCATAACCTCTTTTGATAAATCATTTAACGAGTTTAACAAAGATAGTATGAAAGTGATCATGACCAAGGATCTTACGAAGTTTGTAAATCACGTCACTATAGAAGTCAGGTTGTGATTGTACTCAGGAACACAGTTTAACATCTATTATTTGGCAGATTAATACTTTGTTTCGTTTTAAAGAGAAAAGAATAACAGATGTCTATCCAACAAATAAAACAACAATACTGTTTTTTCTCCTACATGCATGTTCAAGGTGCATAAGCACTAGCCTAGGCCCCATAAACCGTCCGATTTCATTTAAATTGTTTGAATTGAAAAACTACGGCTAATTCATTACTTTTATTCATTTAAGGTTATAATAACTTGTTCTTTAGTAATCGACGTACACGTTTATTGAATTATATGCAGTATGAACCGCAATATGAATTAGTCTTTATGTTTTAGCAGCAATAGCGAGGTTTGGGAGAATGGCAATAATTACTGTTGAGTTTGTCTTCGTGACGTATATTTACCTGGTTTTATGATGGTTTTCAATTGTATTTATGTTGACACCAGTCCGACAATGAAAGTGAAAGCGTTAAAGTATAATGGAGAATGTGTATGTTTCAGATAACCAGTAAAATGCTTAGTTTTCTGATTTAATGAGACTATTATTAAACAGAGTTGTCCGAAATTATGGGAAAAAAGATATTTGATTCAGTAAACTGTACACTGGTGTCCCTGCCTTGAATGGGTACCAGTCAGTTACTGCCAATCATTCTGCATATTATGTCAGAGAAAACATAAGATGAAATATGTGGCAAATAGAAGTTTTTTTCTTTTTTTAGGAGATGATAACCTTGCATTTACAACTGTGTTTTGTCCTGATACATGTTGTATGTCAGCTATTTGCAGGTAAGCATTGAACAATTATTTATTTCTACTTGTGGCGTGGGGAGGGGAACACTTTTTTATTTCTACTTGTGGCGTGGGGATTTGAACAATTATTTATTTCTACTTGTGGCGTGGGGAGGGGAACAATTATTTATTTCTACTTGTGGCGTGGGGAGGGGAACAATTATTTATTTCTACTTGTGGCGTGGGGAGTTGAACAATTATTTATTTCTACTTGTGGCGTGGGGAGAGGAACACTTATTTATTTCTACTTGTGGCGTCGTGGGAAGGTAAACAATTATTAATTTCTACTTGTGGCGTGGGAAGGGGAACAATTATTTATTTACTTGTGGCGTGGGAAGGGGAACACTTATTTATTTCTCCTTGTGGCGTGGGAAGGGGAACAATTATTTATTTCTACTTGTGGCGTGGGGAGGTGAACAATTATTTATTTCTACTTGTGTCGTGGGGATGTGAACAATTATTTATTTCTACTTGTGGCGTGGAAAGGGGAACAATTATTTATTTCTACTTGTGGCGTGTGGAGATGAACAATTATTTATTTCTACTTGTGACGTGGGAACTGGAACAATTATTTCTTTCTACTTGTGGCATGGGGAGGTGAACAATATTAGTTATTAGGATTCTTGACAGGGGACATGGGCTCACATTCCCTGCCTGGAAATTATATTCACCCGAGCCGTTAGGCGAGGGGGAATATATATTTCCAGGCAGGGAATGTGAGCCCATGTTCCCTGTCAAGAATCCTAATAACGAATTTGTCATACTTCAAAGTTGTAACCATTTATTTAAGAAAAAAAAGCCAAACACACGATTTCATTTTTATTGCGCCAATTTTTCCGTAACGTGCCTCAAACTAGACGTTGTTTACTTTCGTGACGTCATCGCTCTAACGTCGTTAAATTTAGTGGATTTTTTAATAAAATAAACATATTTTGTCACTATGTTAATGTTTTATTATCTGTAAAATTGCCAAAAAAAATACACTTACGATTATTTCAGACTTTTACACATAGTGGAAAGCGCAGAAAAGCGATAGGAAGGAAACAATCGGCGGTTTCCAAAACAAATCGGCAACGTTATCGTCGCCATTTTGTTTTTGTGAATTTGAGTAATGGGGTTCGTCCTATGTTCACGTCTCGAGACGTAGACATGGGCTCATGTCTACGGCGCATTGACCAATGAAATCCTGAGAATTTTCTTTGCAGTATGACAATTATATATATCTACTTGTGGCGTGGGAAGGGGAACACTTATTTATTTCTACTTGTGGCGTGGGGAGGTGAACACTTATTTATTTCTACTTGTGGCGTGGGAAGGGGAACACTTATTTATTTCTACTTGTGGCGTGGGGAGGTGAACAATTATTTCTTTCTACTTGTGGCATGGGGAGGTGAACAATTATATATATCTACTTGTGGCGTGGGAAGGGGAACAATTATTTATTTCTACTTGTGGCGTGGGGAGGTGAACACTTATTTATTTCTACTTGTGGCGTGGGAAGGGGAACACTTATTTATTTCTACTTGTGGCGTGAAGAGGTGAACAATTATTTATTTCTACTTGTGGCGTGGGATTTCTACTTGTGGCGTGGGAAGGGGAACAACTATTTATTTCTACTTGTGGCGTGGGGAGGTGAACAATTATTTATTTCTACTTGTGACATGGGGAGTTGGAGAATTATTTATTTCTACTTGTAGCGTTGAAAGAGGAACACTTATTTATTTCTACTTGTGGCGTGGGGAGGGGAACAATTATTTATTCCTACTTGTGGCGTGGGGAGGGGAACAATTATTTATTTCTACTTGTGGCTTTGGGAGGTGAACAATTATTTATTTCTACTTGTGGCATGGGGAGGGGAACAATTATTTATTTCTGCCTGTGGCGTGGGGAGGGGAACAATTATTTATTTCTACTTAAGGAGTGGGAAGGCTACTTGTGGCGTGGAAAGGCTACTTACGGCGTGGGAAGGCGTTATTAATGGCGTCGTGCGTCCTAGTGAGCATTTGTCTTAGTTTTCAATAGCTTGTTCTTAGTTACATTTTCAAACAAACTGTTGCATACATCTGTTTATAAAATTAGGTATTAGTGTTGTAATCTTTGTAAACTTTAACTTTACATTCAGTGTTTAATTGAGCGTCTGAATGCGAAATGTAAGATAACTGAATACATCAGTACATACTGGTTTAACATGTTTCTCCACTAGAAAGACATTTTTCATTTACGGTTGATATAAATACAACTCAATTAACGGGATGTTTGTTTTCTTTGACTAACATGTCATCTATACTCTATATGTATATATCTATAATCTATATACCGTATTCAAAATACAATATGAATGTTTGTTACCTTACAGTGACAATCAACTCGGTGCAGATAAAGGACAAAGTTGTACCTTCCAAGGGTTCTGCCATACAGCTGGTATGCAGCATCTCTGGTTTCACGTCAGGTACAGTAGCATCCTGGTACAAGACAGACACACAGGACATATCTTTCGGCACTGCTCCACTGGTACAGTGTATATCTAATAGATGTATTTCTGGATTTGCTGGATATATATATTCCGCTGACGACAGTAATATGTACGTAAATATCACTGATCTCAGTCAGAGTAGGGATGGGAAATGGTGGACGTGTATAGGTAGTACGGAACAGAAGTCTTTACAGCTGCAGGTTTACAGTACGTATGGTGGATTGTGATAATGTTGTTTAGTTATACCATTGAGAAAGGTTTAAACATGTGTATTTGATAGTCTATCTCTTGAATTCAATGTTGTTCAATGCAGCCGACCTTAATAAATAATAAAGTATCAATTGTATATGTGCATATGATCGTCTCGTTCGGGTCGGATGTATATTCGCAGCTATAGCCGTTCTTTGTTATTATGCCTTTATCGTTGAACATTTTAGGAGTTTAAGGAATAAGCTTGTCCCGTTATAATAACAATTATAAAACAACGGCTGTGTGATCTATTATCCGACCAGAACACAATGCAGGCATCTTTACTTTATATTATTTTCCTGAAAGAAATGATAACACACATAATTGAAAATTTACCATATTTGATTTCCTACCACATTATTTTCTAGATTTTCTAAATACTCGGTCAGGATATAAATCACAAATTCGAGAAATTTATGTATCCAGGTTATTGAACCATTTATAGCAGAGTTACGACTTGAACATTGTTGCGAAATTATTAATATATAGTTGTTACTGTCCACATGCCTGATCTTGACCCTATCATAATGTAGACATCCAACATTTTTACTGTCAAAATCCGAGTTATGACACAGCCTAGAAGCGTTAGCTGAAATATTTCTTCTTAAATAAACTAACATAAGAACATAATATGAGTATACACTGATGTGTTCGATAAAAAATATATTTTTTAAAAATATATACTTATTTAAGATATTAAATATTTTCAGCGGTTATATATTGTGCCTCTTCGATGCCTGATGGGCAGGACTTGAAAATCATCAACACTAATGGCCGTAGGCTTGCGGTTTCGATATTTTCAAGCGACAAACACCATGTTTCGAGCACACTACAAACTCGCTAAAAATATTTATTTATGTATACATACACCATTTTCAAATGATTAAACATAATGCAAACACATTATAACAGCTTAAAGTCCATCTCTCAAAATCAAGAAACTATGCATCTTCGTATTAGTTTTAATAATTCAAAATATGGTTTTAGGACGTAGTGTAGCTTTAATTAATATACGCAATACTACATCGTTGTTTTGCTTGTGTTATTTGGGGATGACAATACAGTAGGAGTGGGCTTTGGTGCGCCCTAGAACCTGGCTCAAACCCTCAGCGACCCTTTTGCCACAGATCGTTCCAAGGCGGTACCCCTTTTGTCAACCCTTTTATATTATTTGTAAGTGTTGTTTGCTTTGAATGTGTGTTTTCAGCTGAGTGTACTCTGTGACTGCTACATTTCCTGTTCGACTTTTATACCTACTTAAATTAAATTTATTTTCTTAGTAATTTTACGCATTTATCACATAACGTGGGAGTGGAATAACACCATTCTATATTTTCAATATACAACTAGTTATATAACTATGCAAATAAGCCTAGTACGCGCTGTCAAAAAAAATCGATAATGACTCTGATCCAATTTTCACGGTTTATGTCGGTTTCGCGTGTTAAAGCGACAGTCAAAATGCAATAAAAGTCGATATGTGAGTTATGTGATGAATAGAATCTAACATTCGTTCTTATTCATTATTGAATTTATTAAACGAGTTGGCAAAATGATATAATGCGAGGCTCTTGCCGAGCATTATATCATTTTTGCTAAGGAGTTTAATAAATTCAATAATGAATGAGTACTCATGTAAGATCCTCTATATACTGTAACCTGACCACCCTCGTAACAATCACCAATATCATCTGTACAATATGATAATTACATGAACATAATTGAATGTTGTCTTCCAGCCATACCAAAATCCATAGTGTACGAGCAAGTACCAACTGTGGCTCAAGACTTGTCAAGTAACGGTGTGGAATTGAAATGTAAAACTGATTGCGCCTACCCAGGACCAACGTTCTACTGGTACTATACTGAGGTAATATACCACCAAGTAGTATATTGTAGTTTATATTGCTATTTTAAAACAGATGATTTAGGTTGCTGCGCCTACCCGGCATCTGCCCGAGTATCTGGTGATAAACTGATGAAATTTCTTCCATAGCAATACAAAAAACAAATCTGCGACAAGAGGTGTACAGTTCGAACCAACAATTTGACTATAAACGGTAGTTGTATACCTTACGAACATATTATCTAGTATGAAAATGAGTGCTTCACAGTCCACATTGTGTAATTGTCTAAACTGCCGTTAGTCATAAACGCTTTAATATTGTTACAGGCCAAGAGTGTCGTTTTTTCTCTAGCAAACGTTTTTTAAAATGAGAACAATGGGTTATAGATGAAACTTGGCGTATATTGCAAATTTTAATTGACCAAAATAGATAAATCTCATAGTTGTCATGAGCATATTGTTTAACACGATCATTAACGGCAGTAAGACAACACGTTAAACGTTA
Source organism: Cyrtodaria siliqua (assembly GCA_037043455.1). NCBI lineage: Eukaryota > Metazoa > Mollusca > Bivalvia > Adapedonta > Hiatellidae > Cyrtodaria > Cyrtodaria siliqua. The sequence continues at coordinate 43,758 of JAWPHD010006239.1, read as the reverse complement.
GGAAAGTTTGTAGTGGTGCATGTACTAGAAATATAAATAACTCGGGTTTTATAAGGCTGTTTATGTAATTTTGGAATCCAGTACATAGTTAGAAAAAAGAGTATGATAATGGACGTTTGTTTTGCGTTTCGTCTACCCCAGCCTTGAAAGTCGTGCACCTTGTCATATGTTTGCAATCAACATTATCATTATCCTCATTAAATTGAAATTTGGTATCCGAATTGGTGCTCCCGAGTTCCGGAGATAAAACATTGACATAATGTAGGCGTCAAGCAATAAATACATTATTAGCTGCTTTATCAGCAGGCACTGAATCAAATGTATAATGAAATTCTTGAATTCCCGTTTTTAAAGTATGAAACGAAAATCTAGGTTAAGAGGGGTTAGCACAATAAAAGTTAATACAGGTATCTATAATTTTAAGAACTGACTTTTTCCAAGCACGAAATGCATTAAAAGCAATAATTGAGGGTAATCTACGTTTCGGACCTTTAGAAAATAAATGGCGAATATGTTTATTTACAATACCAAAATTACCAGTGACATGACCAGACGGAGCATAGCAACATTTTAATGTATTACCTCACAATCCATAGGAGTGTTATTTTCTATATCAAGGTCAAAAACTATTTTGTTGTAGCTGAATTTATAAACAACCTTCAGAACATCTCATTTGCAAATCACGCACACAAATCAAACTATTTAATGTTGTAGTGTTTTAAGTTGCAAATACTAAGAATACTAAGAATCGATAGCAATAACTCAGAGATGGATGCTAACATTCTCTTTTCTACCATTAATGGTGTTTTCTCTTGTTGTACTGGCTTCTGCCAGATCAGGAGTGTTATATCATTGATTCCGGTAATATGGCGCGGCCGGTAATATGGCGCAACAACTGAATGAAGTTGCAAACGCGTGCAAAATGACGGTATTTCGTGATGTTTTTAGAGCACCTGTCGGATGAAAGTCGTTCTGATGTCAAATCCAGAAGACGGAAAGGTAAACAACGGCAGTCAAAAACACTAAAAATATATTCACTACTTCCAAACCCAAGATAAAGAAAGGATTCCTACTCTAAACTCAGCTCATTGACCCCTATAATGCCTTTTTTAATTGAAAGAAAACGATTTCATTCTTCCTCTGTCCCCCGTAGTGAGGCTGTGTTTGCGGCGGTGGAGTTTTCAAATGACAATACAAATGCATCCGTAAGGAAAAAGGCCCGTGAATTTGGTATACCTGAGAGACAACATTGCGCAATAAATTAAATGGAAAATTTAAAGTAAATCCATCATTGGGTAGGCCCCCACAGCCCCCACCATGTTTTCACATGACCATGAGAAAACATCGTCAGATCACTGCCTTACGGCACAAATGGGCTATGGGTATACTAAATGGCAGGTGATAGATTTGCCTCTGGAAATGTCAAAAACATTAGGTGTACAAGAGTTCAAGAATGAAAAACCTTCTATGGTTTCCTTTCACGTTTTCCCAATATGAAAATGATAAAACCCAAAAAACTTGAGCGAATCAGAGCCATAAGTGTGTCACCTACAACTATTCAGTCATATTACTCTGAACTCCGTAACACTTTGGTTCAACATGATCTCTTTGATCAACCTTCACGAATATGGAATGTTGATGAATCACCTGCGATCGCAACCCACCAACTATTTTGGCCTCTCGCTACACCCGTGTGAATTGCTGTTACCAATGGAAAATCTCCCACAACCACAGTCATTGCTTCTGGAAATGCAATAGGTCATAGGTTAACCCCATATGTCATTTACAAAAGACAACGACTGTGGTGGTCTCCCTGATACAAAATACACAGCAACTCAATCAGGATGGACCAACAGAGAAACATTTCTTGACTTTTTCAAAAATTATTGTTTACGTTATGTTACCAAACCCGCAATAGTACGATATTATGGACACCTGACCCATATGACATTGGACATTCTTTCCGAGGCCAGGGCTGCAGGTATTCACATATTTGTACTACACCCTCATAGCAGTCATATTTTGCAACCTCTAGATGTTGGCATCTTCAGCCCTTTTAAAAGAACATTTAGTTCTCTTTGTCACCAATATGTAAACAACAACATCAACAATGTCATCGCTAGATACCAACTGCCAGAACTGAGCTACGATAACGCCATGTCACCGTCAAACTTACAGGGAGCATTCAGGAAAGCGGGCATCTATCCCTTCAACCCTCAGAATGTTATTTCTAATCTACCCAAGACAACTGAAGAAAAGGATGAAAACACCAACCGCCTTGACTAGACCATCAAAAGGTTAATAAACTGTTGGTTGAAAAAGAAACACAGGTAATTCTCCAAAAGCCAGAAGAGACTCCCAACAAAAACTATGGATCAAAAAGAAAAGATACCATCAAGACGACTTCTCATCCCCAAAGAAAGGCCATAACAAGTTACACATCTTATAACCTTGTTAAAGAGATAAATGATGTCAACGAGAAGACAAAAACAACTGAGACAACAAAAGGCCAAAGGAAAAGAAAGTCCAAGAAAATAAAGTCAGCAAAAGGCCATGTGTTGAAATGACAAGTCAGCAACATTGACCGAGCGGAGTTCCAAACAAAAACAACAACATTGACGACAAAAGCCAGCTCATTGATGATGATGTTGACAACGAAGTATGCTGCGTATGTAATCAGTGGACACCAGCAGAATTCAAGCTTAGAAAAAATTTAAAATTCATTCAATGGGGTCAATGTGATCGATGTAAGGGATGGGTTCATTTAGAATTGTGTAACACTATCAAAACACTTCAAGCCGGACAGCCATTCATCTGTCCAAGGTGTAGTCTCACAGTCCCACAGTCGTAACTAATATATAACTTGTATACAACAAACTGAATGATTTATTGGCATTTCTCACATTTGCAAATGATATATATATTTAAAAAAATACAGGGATGATCTTGAATGCGAAAGATTAACACATTTTAAATTAATCGTGCAAAATCAATTACATTTCTTTTTTAAATCTAATAAAAATAGTTCGGAATTTCGTGGGTGATATGTCAATCCGTTCCTCTCTATTAATTTTTTTTGGTGCATTGCTATACTTTAAAAATACATATAAACCACTACGCACGAATTGTCACAGGATGACCTTAGTGGTTGGGCTAACTCAGGAAAGAATCAATGACGGTGAATGCATTTACATAAGTTTAATGCAACTTTTAAAATATGTTTAATATATATACAATTATCTAAAAAAACAAGCGAATACACAAATGAACGATGAAAAGAATGTTCTCATGAACGTTTAAGACGTTCTTAGTATTGTTATAAATACTGAATGTCTAAGACACTAAAGTGTTGTTAAAGCTAAAACAATGTTGATCTAGCGCGATAACTGTGATGCGCGAGAGCTCATGAAGATGATGATGCGCGAATTCAATGGATGATTGTCATCAAATGCCTTCTGTAAGGGTTGATGACGCGATGCAATGATAGTTAACCTCCACTGAGATCGTGAGTGATATTCCTCCAGTGAGGATTGGTAACGGGCCCACCTTGTGTCCCGGGGGTTGTCGTTAGTAAAACCTGGCTGCGCAGGTACGGGGACCGTCTCCACCGCTTGTAACGTTAATCGTGGAAGCTTAGCTCCACTCCTGGATATCCAAACCTAGATGGCTTACTCCAACCCTGGATGGCTTATATCCTGGATGGCTTATTTCCAACCCTGGATGGCTTAGGCTGTAATTATACATACGTTTTAGATGTCGGTTGACAAACATAACAATCTTGCATAATTATTACCAAAACAAATCATTATTCAATCAATATATGCAAGCTGTACTAATGATGAGTAGCAATGTATACATATTCTACAACGCCATGTATACGCTATGTACGTCGCTGTTAATCAATGCCCCTAATACATGTAATATAAACATGATCAAATTACTCATATATTACACTCACTGAGTTATGCATGCACGCATGTCAACTAATGACAACATTATTCAACGCTATGCATACGCGTCGAACATTTATTCTTGTCACTCATCTCATTGTTAACTAATGTTAACAATCGTGTATTACAATCACTGAGTTATACGCCAACGTTAACTAATGCACCTACTTTCCACTGTTATCAAATTAATATTGTTTGACAATTAATGATCAATTACAATAATTACATCTAATAAAGTAACTTCAAAATCATATGCTAGTCTAAAGTTATGTTTGAGAAACATCAATGCTAACCGGATGTCGTAACCGCCAAACAAGATGGCGCCGCCCACTGAATACAAATGTACGATAAAAGTTTAATAAAATTACTAACCACATGTTGCCTATGAATTTTGCCGTCCAATCTCTGTTCCAACAAAGTACTATCGATGATCCCGGCGAGAGCTAGAAGACAATGGGTTTTATAGCAAACATTACGCCCAAATCATTATTTCCCCCGTTCAGTCCGTGACAAACGTGGCTAAATCTACAGTATTGAATCTACACGAGAGGCCCCTTATACAATTTTGCCGTTTAAGGAAAATATACCTATACGTTTACATGCATTAGCACAAAACTAAACTTATGACACGGCCTCTCTGGCGGCCACTTAAAATGTGCACGCTTTTACGTGTTACATGAATAGATCATGAATATTGTGAAATTGTTTCAACTCGAACAATAGATTTTGGGTGTAACCGATAACTTACAAGAGATATGTACGACCAGTACGCTCTACCCGTGACATTTTGTGACACGAATGTTTCAATGGGTATACCAATTATACCAATTAAATGTGTCGCACGTAATGGACAAGTACCTGTTTACACGCTACGTATCGCTGACGTCATGTATGCGCCATATTACCGGACGTCTACACAACATATTGAGGTGAGGGGTTCCGCTATCGGTGGTTAGTTTACAAGTATTTTTTTTTACACTACCGTGAAGTCTTAGGTGCGCCGTATTACCGACCCCAAGGCTAGTTATAATGCCTAGTAAGGCTGCCTTGTTTGATAAATACTATAGCCTGGCGGGGATGTCTTTATTTACACTGTCCCGTTTATCGGTATGACAAATGGGTAAGAATGAGGTTTGGTGTACCCTATAACCTGTTTTGAACCCCTAGCGACCTGTTTTGAACCCCTAGCGGCCTTTTTGCCACTGACAATTCCAAGGCGATATCCCGATTGTCAGCCGTTTTTGTTTGTGATATCCCATGACTTGTTTCTTGTTTTCTTGTTTGACCGTGTTCTGCGAAAGCTACGTGTCCGGTTTGACTTGTGTAAATACTTTTGTTACCCACAGAATGGTGCATCCCGTCAAAAATATTCTGCATCAGGACATTCTAGTGAAGAGACAGACCGCAGCTGTACCGACTCTGAGAAAATATACAGTTCAACACTTACCTTGGCACAGTACACTACATTTACTGGTAATGCAGACAAAACTGTCAAACTAGAATGTGGGATAACTTCATTCCCTGTTCTGACAACAGGCTTGTACACCCTGGAGTCTCCAGAAATTACATTTGCAGGTGAAGTTGAACACTGCTCATTATGATTTTAAAAATGAGATGTATTTTACCATACAATACAATAATTACATTCTCAGGATTATTTCTGAAGAAAGCAATATCATTTAATTTCGAATAAACTTCATTTTTCAAGGAGGCGGACTACTGCTCACGCTTTCAGTGTTTCTCCATTGAGCATGTCTATTCCAATGTCTGAAAATAAATTGGCGGTATTTGTCTCTCTTGCATGTCTTTTTATTATCATTACTGTCCCAAGGCATGTTATTGTTGGTACTGTAACGAGGGGGAGTAATGTAAATATAAGAACTGATTCGCTACTTAAATATATATTAAATAGAATAATGATAAAATGATAGTTTATTAATTAGGTATAACATACACGTATGACTATGATGAATCGAAAGTCGTTTTATCCAATATACAACTTATTAAATACATGTTATAAAATCAGACAAAATCATACTCTGGAAATATAGAAAATCCGTAATTAAACTGATATTCGGTTTAATAGTTTAACATTTCTTTAACCAAAGTGAATGTGACCAGTGTAGCTCTAAAAGATGCTTCCAATGCGCCAACTAGTAATTCAGTCATAACTGTGACCAGTGGTTTGTTAAAGACTCTGGCATGTTCTCCGTCGTTCAGCAGACCAACAGCTACTATCGTGTGGTACATTGGTGAGGTAGAGAAACAGAGATCAACAAGCTTTACATTTACTCCGTCAGACAGTGATCATGACCAACATATCCACTGTAAGGCATTCAACATACCACCTGAAAGTCAGGCAGTGTTTTCAGAAAGACCTATACTCTATGTTCAAGGTAAATATGTTTTATTATTGAAATCGTTTCTCTTTAGAAACTTCCATTCAACTTCATTTATTGCAGGATAACTTGTAATTGCGTTATTTACTGCTACTGCTTTGGAACAGTTGGCAATATAAATATGGGCATTTAACCAAAGTTATCAGAATATTAACCAAACGTTCTATTTATTTGTGAAAAAGTTCACACCCTTATTCGGGGAAATCATGTAATTTCTTCCTCTTGTACTAGTATACCTTAACGACATATATGAACCGTTTTTAAACTACGAAAGGTTGTCCTGCTCAATTCACTAAACTGGACCCACAGTGACATCCTTTTTGAGTTCAATCATCATTTCAATCTAGCAATGCAATTGAGCTGACTTTAAGGATAAATTCCATCTTAAATTACTGCTAGAATGTCACATACTGAAATGCGATAATGGAGTATAATAGCAACAATTTGTTGTAAATACATTATACCGTGTTATTGCATGCAATACAATTTCTGTCTCGATGACATGTACACACATTGAATATAATAGAATGGAATATATTTTATTTCCAATTATGGGCCATCACTGACATTTACATCAATATTCACAGTACAGAACTACAAACAATACATACAATTAACAAAAGCTCGATTCTGATAAAGAGAAAAACAAATAACTTAAAGTATAATATATTAGTAAAAAACAAAAGACAAGCGCCCTAACCTTATTTGCCTTAGCAAAATATAGTCGGTAGTGCATAATTTAGTGTAAATCAACATTTAAATATATGTATTTTTATTAAAATATTCATATAGTATTAGTAATTATACTAGACCTTATTTGCTAACAATTATATATAAAGTTAGCAAACTGAGTTAATCAATCCTAATATTGTATAAATGTAGAATACCATGAAAACTGCAGGAAATGTTTACATAATCTGTAACATCTGAAACATATGAATCTTAACACTTTGTTGATGTGCTTTCCTAGCCATTTGATGTTCCTTCTTAGCCAATTGTAATTATTGCAATCGGAACTGGTTAAACGGGCTCGTTTTACAGAATATCGAACTGCAGTGACACTGTCCAGGACATCAACACTGTCTACAATAGTTCTGATAAGTGTATGATGTTACTTTATTTATAGATGCACCGGATATTGATGCAGTACTGTCACCTGCTATTTTGAAGGAGAACAATTCATTATTTATCAACTGTAGTGTTAAAGGAGGACGCCCCGCTACATACAGATACACCGCTTTAGAACAGACATGGCGGGGAATTGTTATAGCCAACACACACTCCCACCTAGCTGGTACTGCCATGTACAGTTCCCTGAATTTAACTTCGTTACAGCTTCAGGATACTGGCAACTATACCTGTCACGTCAACAACGGCGTTAGAGACGTATCTGGAGAACTGGATCAGACAGGAACCGCATACGTTACAATAGAAGGTAGGATATTGTTTACTTGTGGCTGTTGGATATAATACAATAACGGTGTTACAAAAAATTTCATCACCCTGGATTAGCATGTTCCCAGTGGAAATTTCCAAATAGTCTATATTTGCTCGGGCGTAGGTTGTATCAATGCCGATTCCAGACAATGAATGTGCAAGTATATAAATGTTCATAACTCTATGTAATACTCTTGTCGCCGTGGTGGCCATTATCAATGTGTTACATACGTTTTGTCTTCCGGGCACTAAATACGATGATGAAGCTTGTCATACCCTTTAAATTCCTGATGGTTTAAATGTCTCAGGTCCGGTCTGCGTCCTTAATAATATATATGTAAATACACGTCTTGTATATCAAAACTTTTAAGACTCCATAATGTGTGTTAATCTTGAAATATATCTGAAAACGAAGCATTCAATCGTAAACGTAGCAAAACAACAACAACACACTATCAACACAGGGAACACATTCTGAAATACCATAGTCGTGAAAACAATGTTAAGGCAAGTAGCAGTAATATAACTTTACACAGCGTCGTTATAAGGCGGTACCCTGTTACGGCTCCATGGCCATCGACACTCATAATTATATATTTGAAATAAAACAAGCAAGATTTTACGCAAGCATAACCTAGCTGTCATGAGAAAACATGCGTGATATTTTGGAAGAAAGTGGCAAAAGAAAAGTTTATAAAAACAGATGAAGAGGAAATTGTATCAGTATCATTTAAAATCATTGCATAGGCAGTGTACTGACGCGTTAAGTGATTGCGCTAAATCAGCAATTACTCATATACCTATACAAAAAGGTTATTAGGAGTTACATGTTTGGTGGTTGACCCATTTAGCGTGCACCACTGTATTCTCCTATTTGATTGTCAACCAAAGACACGCATAGAAACAAACAATAATTACCAAGATGAATAAAAGGCAAGATATGACATCACAAACATAAAAAGGTTGACAACAGGCTTATCGTCTTGGAACGGTCTGTGGCAAAATCAACAGATTCATCATCTAAAAGTAGATAAAACAGTAGATTAGACATTGAGTAATCATTACCTTGATAAGATATTACATCATGTCCATCAAGTGCATTTAAATAACAATGCATAGTTAGGTGTATATCATAATAGTTTTGTGTTTTCATTGTGATCTAAATTGATATACAAGTTGGTGTACACAGTATTTTGTTAAACTCATTTACACACGTGTGCTTACAGTGCCTCCCAAGATCCTTGCACAACAAACCATATTTCATCGTGCCCAAGGAGAAAACTTGAACATCAGTGTACCGTTCTACAGTTATCCTGCGCCAGACAAAATTACATTTACCAAGCAGGCAGGAGACCCTATCAAGAACGATAACCGATACACTGTAGCGCATCTGCCAGCCCACGTTACGACCCAGTTCTATGGTACAGATGTAATACTTGACGGACATACTGCCATTATACAGATCATTAGACTAGAGGAACCGGACTTTGGCAACTATACATTGATGGTAACAAACAGTCTTGGAACAAACGAACACACTATTGCAATCATCTCTTATCGTAAGTCAACTGTGCTGTGTTTATGACTTCAAGACACTTTTTAAATGTTTAGCAACCAATGGCAGTATGAAATGAGAAATTTGAAAATCGCCGAACACGATAAACACAAAAACAAATATTGCTGTCTAGGATTGATTGAGATTGTTCGTGAACGGTAGTGAAATGTGCATGCTACCGTTGATGCCCTCTAGCCCCAGGTTGAGCAGAACTAAATATTTAAAGTGTCAGTAGTATAGACATTTTAAATTCCATGAGGTATTATCTTAACATTCCATGGCCAGCGGCGTATGGCCACAGTTTTTAACAACAAAATACTTTGCCCTAAGCGAGAAAACAATTCTGGAAATATTCTGTCATTGCCTGATCGATCTATTATTATTCAACACTGGATTAACTCTTTTATGTTGGTTGTATCGTTTCCTTGTTATTGTTTTTTCTGTTTATTTTGAAAGTGGTTGATTGCGTTCTGTGATTGCTACATTTCCAGTTTGATGGTTATACCTACTTTTAATATAATAATATATCAGGGAGGCCAGAAGCACCATCTGAACATCAGCCGCTACATGGTCATATTATGAAGTTTTCAGGGAGGCCAGAAGCACCGTCTGATCATATTATGAATATTTCAGGCAGGCCAGAAGCACCATCTGATCTTCAGCCTCTACACGATACAGTAACAGAGTCAACAATTGCAGTCGAGTGGAAACCAGGATTTAACGGCGGTCTGCAACAAACATTTTACATAAAGCATAGGAAATCGTCAGATGCTCAGTGGAGCAGTGTAGACATATCAGAGCCGGCAATAAACGTTACACTTAATGGACTGACAGCAGGGAAAAAATATGTGGTACAGATCTACTCTCAGAATAGTATTGGCAAAAGTTCCGTCACGGGATTGAAAACTTTTGTTACATTAGGTTCGTATTTCTACAAGCAAGACCGTATAAAGATATGTTTAACCTTTATACATTTTGAGTAAACAAATATTGACTATACTGATACAAAACATAAGATATTTAAATAGTTTGAGTGTATTTTGAGGAAAGCGAGGTTGTTTACAAATAATGTTGATTTAAGCTAACCGGTATTTTCTACTGACCGTTTCAATTCGGTAACCCTGTGAGTGTCTTCATCACTCTTTTTGATGTGTATTGTCTTGACTATTAACTATGTATTTGCTCATTTGATTTAGTTCATGATACAGTATGGAACTATGGGTTTATCTTATCTCAACGGTTCAAACTTGAAACGCGTAGGAATACATGTTCATCTAACTATGCAAAACCGAACGTTGAATGATTTTGTTTTGTCTAAAATATTTCTTATTATATCGTTATTTGCTAAAAATAAATAATTAATGATTAAATACTTTTTTCATTATAATGCAGAGTTTTCAGATAATCATTGATATGCTATACTAAATTGTCATTTCAGCTTTGGTTAGTACACCACAAGGTCAAGCAGGACCAATAATAGGTGCATTTGTCGGCGGCTTCTTTTTGGCAGTATTGTTTATGGTTGTTCTCATGTTAATACAGAGAAGATACAAATGTGGTAATTTAACATAATTTATATTTTCATTTATAATAAATGATTTAAAAATAAATATTTAAATTTGCGTTCATGTCAAACATATTCAGATTACTATTATTACGTTGTTTCAGTTGGATGCTTGAGCAGAACAAAGACGAAAACGAGAGAAGTCGACTTAGCTTCCAAAAGAACCAATGAGATTGAACATAGCAATATGTCCGCTATAGGTAAACCTTAGTGTATATTTGATATTTAATATTTAATAATATACAATTATGGACTTTTCAGCTGTTATACATGATGTGATATGCACCAAAAAAATCATTATTGACCGAGGCGATAGCCGAGGTCAATAATGATTTTTTGGTGCATATCAACATCATGTATAACAGCTGAAAAGTCCATAACTGTTTTATTATATAACCCTCAATTTACAATTATATAAAACAGGTCAATATCAAAAAAACAATTATATAAAACAGGTCAATATCAAAAAAACAGGTCAATATCAAAAAAACAGGTCAATATCGCTAGATATTTTTTCTAAAAAATTACTTTTTAGCCAATGAAAACGCGTCTATTTATAGGTTATATAATAACAATTGATATTGGTAGAACCATTCTAGCAAATAACCATGGTATTATCATAGTGTTAAGCACTACATTCGCAACTATAATATGGAGGCGTATTAGACTTTTGACATATCGTTTACGGACCAAATATTATCAAGTATGACTAACCAGAGTGAAAAATGTGGTTGTCTGTCCTCCTTGAATGCTACTTTCCCTGTCGACCTTTTTATATTTCTTTACACAAAGGTTACTGTAGGCTACTTTTTCAGTTTCTGGGTAAATACACTGGTTAGGGTTAGGTCATGTTTGTCTTTTTACGTGTTTTTGGGGTTACTGTGTTCTGTGAAAGCTGCATGTTCTGTTCGACTTTAATACTTTATTTTAATGATTTTCAGTCATCAATAATAATTAATGTAAACGTTCTTTTCAGATGAATATGAAAATGGAATGATGTTGGAATCGACCAAAAGGTAAATCACATATATTACGATTATGGTATTTATAAGCTTTTAGCACGATTAATCGCCTCATGACTAGTGCATTGATATGTCCTTTTCCAGCGTCTGACACCGAACTGAATATATATGTGTAAGCATATTGAAGGCACAGGTGAAACTCATACGTAGAAACTACGTTTAATATATTGCTTTTGGTTTTACATTATCTGTAAAATTCTTATTTCATATGTATATAAACGGATAGCATAAAATGCTATATAGCAATCGAGAGTGCTGTTTGTCTGTTGTATTTTGTCTGGAATTGCATATTAATACATGTAGTAATCTGTTGACTTGTGATCATGTGTGGGATTTGTCCTGAAATTACATTTGTTTTGTGTTCATGTGCTTTTATGGATTGACACTTTCCTAAATATGTGTACATATGCATAGTGACTGGAATTTCGGAACCACGGAGTATACAGTACTTGCTCAGTTATATAAAGGGATTCAATTTAAAATAACATGTTTTCTGTTTAAGTTAAAAGTCGTCCTTTACAATACAAACTGCTACATTTCCTGTTCTACTTTCATTATAACGTTGTCATTGTAATTATATGCGTATCGTATTGATGTCTTTTCAAAAACCTGCCGTAAAGGATATACAAATTACATTGCTTTGATACTACAGCAAACCAGAAATATCAGGTGGTCTTTATATGGACTTAAATGCAGAAACCAGAGTCGATACGTACGATGTTCTACATGGGAATATACAAGTCCATCCACAAGGTCATCCAGGAAACAGCCAGAATGATGATGAAGAGTATATGCAACCAGGAGATAGAGATGATGGCAGAACAAATAAAGTATATCTGGAGCGGAGTACGTATGAAAACTTCAGGAACGAAGAAAACAAGACCTATGAGAAGATCGAATAAGTTTACAAACTGGCATTTGCTTGCATGTAAAGTACCTCGGTAGACACATTTGTAAGATGTATTGCCGGGTATATAGAGTAACACAAAGCAGAACACTTGAAAATAAAACACCAAGTACAATACATTGAGTGTACAAGAGTATAACAACTATACATGTATGTGGATTGTTTTACTTACCAACTTATGTCACTTTAACAGCATGAAACTGTTTACAAAAAAAACCCACAACATATCACGGACTTCAGAGGGCAAGAACCATAACTCGACCTTTCAAAGAAAATACAAGCTATTCTAATCATACCGGCGTCGATGTTGCTTTACCATTTACTGTAAGCTCATCTTTGAAGTCGACTTAAGCACCTACATATATATAATGGACTGTTCTTTCTTTGAATTAAGACCATTCCATTTATGTGACAAAGGGGTTACTCGCAGGCTGATCTTGGTTTACAATGAACGCAAATGCTAGTATAGTCATGCGTAGCGGGTTAAGGGTTAAAGGAATTCAATTACAACTCACCAATGTATTCACTGCCAAAAAAGGAACATATAGCCAAGTGACAAAACTGTTACCCTCTTGTATATAATGCTATATACATGATATAAGTGTACATGTGTGTTGATCAAGCTTCTATTAACAGCACATATATAAATAGCGGGGCTGTGTACTATTGATTTTAGGCCAGACTGTATTGATTGACAACCAGTCTTTATATAATATGCTTGTAATTTATAAATTATTGTTAACATCATGTGATACATCATATGACTCATTCAAGGTTATTGGAATATATCTGAAGCTTATATGACTTGTGACTGTTAAGATAAAATAAAGTGTTTATCGTAATGGACTATTCTAAATGTTCTACGACATTCTATGACAGTATAAATACAGCATTTTGGGGTTGATGTTGTTTGGGGTTTCAGTATTCAGTATTTGAATTGAGTATACATTTAGTACAATAGTGAAATCATTATATTGTTTGTGGATAAAACTTTGTGTGCTCATCTATAATAAAAATGACATAGGATTATTTGGACTATTACAAATGAATAAAGCAGGAAAGACATCAAGTGAACTTGACAATTTTGATTAAAGGAACACTTTACAATTTAGGTTAAAGGGACACTTGTCAATATTATTTGGACTTTATTCATATATCGGATTTTAAGGAAACACTGGATCTATTTTATGTATTTGCTATAAGTGAATATTTTCATTGTAGTATTTGAATAAATGTTGTTGATTATATTATAATACTAGTTGTTGTTGGTTTAACTTCCGTTCTTGTTACATGTTACCCGTAACACAACTATTGCATTTACGTCTTTTTACTTATATGTATTATAAATATTATTTTTTTCATCATATCTCAAAAAACAACAAAAAAAAAAATTGAAGGAATAAACTGATACTAAACACGCATACACACTCATTTACAACGAACTAAACAGTAGTTTTCCCCCTTTGACACATATATGTGTAAGAAGTATTATATTTATAATAATATTTATAATATAGTTTGTACAGGCATAATCCAAGCACAGGCAAAAACAAAAAAGTTTACCTATATAAGAACAGCATTTTAACTAGCAATGGAAAACTGACATATTTATCAATTCAATGCATTTACTTTATACGTTTTCATTATTTTTAATTACTACTTCATTCCTTCACGATTCATCGGCTTTTGCGCACAATATGACCTATGTATGTGTCGACGTGCCGTAAAACACCATTCATTCATTCAGTCAATGCATTTACAAAGCACTAACAGCCCTGAAATATTAAAATAAGATTATTGGGCAAGAGTGGCGTTAGGGTAAAACGTAATGGTGATGAGCTCACACTTCATGTGTAAAAGGTCAATGCAGTATTATTCTCTTTAGTTAAATGAAAATGTGAAGAGGTCAGGGCTGGGCAGGGCGGAGCAGGGCGGGGCAGTGCGGGGCAGGGCGTGATCTTTCCTACTACACTTAGGGTAAAAAATGAAGACTGAAACGCTTTCAAACTAAATTTTAACATTTTGATACGTTTAAATATTACGCCGCTGGCCATGGTCTGGTCTGAAAATACCGCATTAAAGGTTCCATGTTCACCGTCATATGCATACCATCTTCCGGATGGCTCAAATTTATGTACTATTGGCATTTTAAATATTGAGTTCTGCTCAACCCGGGACTTGAGGGCGTGAACGGTTGCAAGCACTTTTCACAACCGTTCATGAACACTCTCAATCAAACCTAGACTGCAATATCTTTTGTATGTATCGTGTTCGACGATTTCCAAAGTTCTCCTTTCATACTTCTTTTTATAGTTTGCATGAGTTTGCATCCAACCAATTAAAATTGTTCGTGGAAAATGCAGCTTGCAGCTTGTGTTTACCATTCACAACCTATCAAAATCACCTGTATCCTCTCTTGCCTTCTTTAAAAGGTGGCTCTTAAAATATTTAACTCAAAATCATTATTTGTCTTGAGCGAGGAATGAACCACCTCGATAGCAAACCTGGGGATGGATTCCCCTTTAAGGAGAAATAACTAGGGAATAGTCGACTGTTTTAATAACCATTTCGACAAAAATGGATTATGACACCGTGTTTATGGCCGATATAACCCTGATGAAACTACTGAAATCTTACTAAAACATATATGTAATCAAATATAAATTATCTTTTCAAATACATTATGTTCCTAGTTTGTATGTGTTATCTAGGCTATTGTTGTTGTATTTATAAACACGACCATCTTTGTGTTTTACTTATATTGCCTATTAATGCTGCCTTTTTTGTTAGAGCATAGTTCATGGCGGGGATTTCATTATTTACAATATCCCGTTTTATTGGGATAACAGTAGGGAAGTTTGACGTTTGCTGCACCCTAGAACCTGGTTTAAACCCCCAGCGGCCTTTTTTGTCACTGACCGTTTCAAGGCGGTAGACCTATTGTCAACCCTTATTGTGTTTGTGACGTTATATGCCTTTATTCATTATTAACATTGCCATTCATGTTTTACGTTTTGCGTATTTTGGGGAACGGTTCATTTCCTGTTCGACTTTTATACTTATTGTTTGTTTGTTTTTTGTCATGAAGACATAGTGTGTTGACATGTTTCAGGAGTATAAATACAGACTGGGACTACTGAAACGCAGATACAATGTTTATAATATTTCAAACAATATCACACCGGTATCCTAATTAAAAAATTAGCTGTTTCAATGTATGTACTGTTGCTTTTCTATTAATGAGTATTGCATATTCAAGAAACAATGATTTAATATGAACTGTTTTCAAATAATGTTAAGATATGCGAGAACACTGTAATTTCTAAGCATGCTTTCAGCTACAATATAAAAATCATCTCTTAATGTAAGGAATGTGTATTTACATGTATTTTTTCACATAATTTCATATTAGTTTGTATGTTTATGTATACACCCATGAAAACAATATGTATCGGTTACTTTGTCACTTTTTTATATAAATGTATGACTTTTTTTCTATTTACCTCTATTATAACTATACGTTTCATCTCAGTAAAATAAAACTTCTTGAACGTGTTTTAACTTTTAATTTAATTGAAAAAACGTGCGGCGTTCTATTTCCCGATATTTGACAGTATTTGATTTCAGAAAGTTTTTCCCACAAATATATTAAAATGGAATAGTTGTAAAACAAAGAATATCGCTGTGTACTATTGTAGAGTGTTTGTATTCATATCGGTGAATTAGACCATTCGTTGTCATATACTCATCCAAGGCAACCACTGATAAAAATATCAACACATTTCATCTGATGTACAACAGATTAAGTCACTAGTAAACAATAAAGATGCATGCTGGTGATGCACCCTAGAGCCTGGCCTAAACCCCAAGCGCCATTTTTTGCACTGACCGTTCCTAGGCGGTAAACCTATTGTCAGCCCCTTTTGTGTCTGTGACGTCATATGCCTTTCTTCCTGATTAACATCGCCATTCATGTTTGTCTTTTTGAGTGTTTTTGGGTTAACTGTGTTCTGTGAAAGCTGCATTTTCTGTTCGACTTTTATAAAATGAAATGGTTAGATTGACAAACATGTCTTTTGAAAACCATTATTATCTTTAAATGTGTCCATGCTCATTTTGATACGGACCTGATTATTGCGCGCGGCTCACCTCCATCTTAATATGTGTGTTACGCCTCATAACATTCTCTTCAGTACCTTTACGGTTTTTCCGAGACATGCGTTGGAAATTTGACTTTAATGTTCATGGCGGGGATTACTTTATTTACACTGTCCCGTTGAATTGGGTTGACGGTAGGGTAAGTGTGAGGTTTGGTGCACCCTAGAACCTGGTTTAAACCCCCAGCGACCTTTTTTGCCACTGACCGTTCCAAGGCGGTAGCCCTATTGTCAACCCTTTTGTGTTTGTGATGTCTTATTTGACCTTTTATTCTTCTTTAAATTTGTTCTTTGTTTCTGTGTGTGTTTGTGGTTGACTGTCGTCCTTGAATGCTGCTTTTCCTCTCGATTGTTATATCTATATTTACCTTTGAGATACATACCCGAGTGTTACACGAGACTCACCAAAATGTTGTAACATTTATTTGAAGCTTCATCAAATGTTGCTAAGTACTCTCTAAATTATGCCTCTCATGAACAGACTCAATAAAACAGAGTCTGCAACTTTGTATATCTTATTTGTGTTTGTTGCTTCCAAGGAATCCATTTTACAGGATTTACTGACATTCACACTAGCGTTTGTTTCGTTCTGTGAGGCGGCCGTAAAAAGTTGCTCCTACTACAAATCAGTAGTGTTATTTCTTACAGGTTCTTTGGGATCATCAAGCCCAATCTGTGTGTTTTAAAGTTGAATATCGCTGCTAGGAGGAGTGAGAGGTGTTGCACTTTGCATTACCGCTCATGAACAGACTCAGTACAACCAAGTCGCTACTTTTTATCTTTTATTTGTGTTTGTTGCTTCCAATGGATCGATTTTACAGTATTTATTGAGATATTATTGTGTTTGAGTTTACATCGGACATTCACGTTTGAGGCGAGAATCTGATTATTCAGTGCGGAACTCTTTTCAACTGCAATTAATATACATGTGACGTTTCACAAAATTCCTTTTAGATTATTTTAAAGTAAAGGTTGAAATATGATTATAACGTTTGACCTTCATGTATGACCTGTAGCTTTGAAGAACGGACCTGATTCTTGAACGCAAACTATATTCTTATTATGATTAGTATTTGTGTGAACTTCTTCGGGGCGTAGTATTTTGTTAGATACTGGGACCATACTCCGCTGGACATTGAGGAAGCAAATATCTCTATATCCACCGTCATATGCATGCCATCTTCGGGATGGTTAAAATTATGTACTATTGATTTATGAATAATGAGTTCTGCTCAACCCGGGGCTAGAGCGCGTGAGCAGTAGCTAGCATATTTCACTACCGTTCATGAACTGTCTCAATCAAACCTAGACTGCACTATTTCGTACGTGTCGTTTTCGGCCGTTTCCAAAGGTCCACTCTCATACTCTTTTCTATAAGTAAGTGCAGTGCTAAAAGGCGCATTTGTTGCAATTATTTATCTTGCAGGTCCACCATTAAATCAGCTGTTAATGATAGAACATTTAAGATATGTCTAGCTTCAAATGTCGTATGACGTACTTCTCACGTCATTTATGTTTCGACTTGAAATGCACCACGTTGTGGTATACAATATGTTGGACAAACAGGTCGTTCTTTAAAAGTTTGATTCCGTGAGCATAAATATAATGCAGGCAATCCCAAAAAGTTAAAGAATTACCTGCACCAACACTTTCGTCAGTCAGGTCATAGTTGTAGTAACTTCATTGTCAACCCTTTTGTGTTTGTGATGTCGTTTGCAGTTGTTATTACTTTTGCCTCTTCGATTGTCTGTTTGCGTGTTTGTTTTTGTGTTTTGTGGTTGACTGTTCCTTAAATGCTGCTTTCCCTGTGTTGTTATCTTTCTTAACTGTTCAACAAGTTGAATATATAATTTATGATATTGATGCAACCAACAACTTTAAAATAAAAGCTAGAAGTGGATGAAAAACGTGCAGACACCATTTCCACTGGGCCTTATTGATAATATTTATCCTTATTGATAATATTTATCAAAAATGAAATATTTCAAAAGAGCCTTATATTGAAATTTTTGCTATATTTTCCATTCGAAAGCGTACATCTAGGTCTCAGGTTGTAGACGTAATGGTAACATCAACGGCAAATCACGTATTACTATGTAAGTCGCTGATTTACATACTATTTTTAAACAGTCTGGAAAGCACTCGATGCTTTACTGTCTCACCTCTCTAACCAATTCTTCACTTAAGCTAATTGACGAGGAAGCAGACACAATTTTCATTCAAACAGATCCTTTGTATAACACTGTTTTCATAATTCAAAGCTATACGCAGCATGTTCTCCGACCCCATATTCACAAGGGGTCTGATAACGTAGGACATTTTCTAAAAAACTTTATCTTAATAAGGGCATTGATTGTATGATATACCAACTATTTTTCGAGATAATTGTGTTGTTGATTCTATTCCTAAATATTTCAAAAATTCGGAAAATCCTATAATTTGTTATAAGTACAAAAAACAATTAGACATATGATTTTCAACTACAACAAAATAGTATTTGACCTTGATCATGTTGATATAGTAAATAACACTCCTAAGGAATGCGAGTGTAGAACATCTAAATCTTGCTATGCTCGGGCCGGTCATGTCATTACAGGTTATGTTGATATTATAGATAAACGTATTGGGCATTTGTTTTCTAAAAGTCCGAAGTATAGTTTGTCTTCTGTGAATGATTTTAATGCATGCCGTGGTCAGATCGCTCAATTCATTGACGATTTTAGTATTAAATGGTGTCGTGGAGAACCTGCTGACCTTATGCCCCTTTCTACATGGAAAAATACGATTTTAACATCATAGATACCCGTATTGACTTGTATACGGCTAACCATTCCCTACTTCCCACTAGACCTAGGTTTCCATTTCGTTATTTTATAATAAGTTTGTTATAGTTTCTGCTGATAAAGCAGCTAATAATATAATTATTGTTTGACTCCTCCATTACGTCATGTTTTATCTCAGAAACTCGGAAGTACTAATTCGTATACTCCAGTGCAATCTACTGCAGATAATGTTATTTTGACGCATATCACTCAGTGCAAGATTTTCGAGGCTGGAATAGACGAAAAGCAAAACCGACTTCCTACGATGAACTGGATTCCTAAATTACACAAACAACCATATACAGCCCGTTTTATTTCCAATTTTAGTTCTTGCACCACTACAAATATCTCCAAACTGTTAACATCTTGTCTTACTGCCGTTAAATATCACGTTAAACAATAGTGTGCTAAAGCTTATGAGAACTCTTGGATTAATTTATTTTGGTTTATTAAAATTTCTTGATAAAATTTGCAATAAACGTCAAGCTTCATCTATAAGTACTTATGATTTTTCTACAATATATACAACTTTACCACACCACCTTATCAAAAACGAGCTTGTTGAACTCATTCCAAAAAAAATTGCTAGGGAAAATATTACATGTTTGGTCTGTAACAATATTACAATATTAAAGCGTTTTTTACTAACGGCAGTTTGGACACTTACTCTATGTGGACTTGCCATGAAGTTTATGAATCACTTATTTTCCTATTACATACTATTTTTGTCAGGTATGGAACTACCGTTTATAGACAAATTGTTGGTATCCCTATGGGTACGAACTTTGCACCCCTTGTCGTAGACTTGTTTTTATATTGCAATGAAAGAGATTTCATGTTGAGTCTTTCACCAGATACTCAGGCAGATGTTATTGAAGCCTTTTATTGACACCTCTCGGTATCTGGTTGACATATAGAACGTTGACAGCCCTTTCTTTTCATGAAATTCCAATAAGTCCATAGTGTGATAATCCGAGGCCCAAATGCACGTATTACCTTCAAATGAAACTGAAGCATGTATTGCGCATTCATGAAACCAACTGCATGTAAATACCAGATAATTCATGGATAATACTTTTTGAACTACAAACTCGAAAATCAGTTAACGAACCTTCAGATCTAGAATATGCCTTTTTTAAAGCATGACACATTGGTTAATTATGTGATCCATTGATTGAAGATTTTTCTGAGGAGGTATAACACGCTCTGGATGATACTTCTGGAGCTGATGTTTTACGACGTGTTGAAGAATAAATGGATTTGAACACTGAAACAATAATGATATTTGTAAGGATTGGAATGTGGTTTGAAATCAGCAAAAAAGGGTTGATGCACTTTTTTTAAACAACATTTATTTAAAAGGGCTCTGAAAAACTTGAAAATAAGGTGAAAGAATTATCAAAATGCAACCGAAAATGAAGGAGATATGTCCTATTGAAAATTTGCATAAAAATATAAAAGGAGGGGGCCATCTTGGAACGATGACGTCATCGCACCTTTTTACCATATCTGGCATATTGAAAAAAATATGTTTTAGGGAAAAGAAAATCACTGCAATGAAAAACAAGTTCCGTTATGCATTTTACGCCGACTTTCCAACACTAATTTGAGTATATAATTAATTTAAAAGTTAATTATTCAGAGCTGTATATAATCTGAGTATTGAGTATTGTACTTATACGTTTTATTTGTAAAGTGTTCGTAGCTTTACTCATCAAGTTATTACAAATAGTAAAACATTTGAAACATTATGAGTATTATCTGTGCATGCATTTAATACATTTTAAAATAAACAACCATTCTTCTTCTTATTATTAATAAATTCCCTTGGAAACGTTTATTCCATATTGGCATGATGAAACTGTTCCACGCATGGGTCTTATAAAACAAACGAAGGACATACAGTGTTTTATTTTAATTAACATCTATTTAATATTTTAAAATGTATTAAATGAATTAATAAACACTTGGGACGTATGAACTATTTCAAAATACATTTTTACTCTGAAAGTGTTCCTCTTTACCCATTCATTTTGAACCTCATGAGTAAATACTCATTGCAGTCAAAAAGTATCTGCAGATCTTACTACACAGTGTATTTGTACTATGTTGGCCTATTTGAATAAGGTTTACTGAGCCATTCCGGACAGGAAGTTTCCAAGCTATAAGTTACTTTTTTATGAAAACAGTCATTCGCCCATACATAACTGTACAAAATATGACCTTTTTGTTTAAACCCTAGTGGCCTTTTTTGCCACTGACCGTTCCAAAGTGGTAGCCCTATTGTCAACCTGTTTGTGTTTGTGACGTCATATTCCTTTATTCCTTATTAACATTACCATTCATGTTTGGCTTTTTGAATGTTTTTGGGTTTACTGTGTTCTGTGAACGCTGCATTTCCTGTTCGACTTTTATACTTATTTTGATTGCGACTGTTCATGAACGATAGTGGACCATTCTAGCTACCGCTCACGCCCTCTAGCCCCGGGTTGAGTAGAACTTTGTCTGTCAATATCAATAAACGCTCGGAGAAATTTGAAAACTAGCTAGATAGCATACGTAACACTAAAGTTATGTCCCTTGATTTATTGAAATATGCTATATTTTAGGAGTATGTTTATACATGTATTAGTAAACGCTTGGACGAGTTTGAACAATAGATATATCGGACAGGAAACATCCGAGTTATATTCCTTTGATACTTTACAAATGTTATAGTTTGCTTTGTTAGCGCTTTAGCACATTTATTTTCTTCCATCTGAGCTTTACCAAACTCAACCAGATTGTTGCTATTAATTAACGCTCGGACAAGGTCGACACCAGCAATATCATGTAATTAGTAACGGCAGAGTTATGGCCTTTGATATTTTAAAAATGCTATGTTTACTTCTTTTCTTTGAGTTTCTGAAAGGAAACTCATTTAATTCCAGGTCATAGGTGTGTGTGGCGGAAAGTGGGGGTGGAGGGGGGTGGGGATTTTGGTGGGGATTTTTTTTTGGGAATGGGGGGTGGGTGGTTGATGGGGGACAAATAACATAG
This sequence comes from Cyrtodaria siliqua, assembly GCA_037043455.1. Taxonomy (NCBI): domain Eukaryota; kingdom Metazoa; phylum Mollusca; class Bivalvia; order Adapedonta; family Hiatellidae; genus Cyrtodaria; species Cyrtodaria siliqua. The sequence continues at coordinate 20,906 of JAWPHD010006239.1, read as the reverse complement.
TTGCGTTATTTGATTGAACTAAAATACATTTAATCATCCTTCCAGTAGCGAGTGAACATGTTAACGCAGATTTTTGTTTTGTATGACCACGGAGCTCTAATGCCGATATTCTTTTCATTGAATAAATACATGAGTAGAATTAGTATTTAGTCACTGTGGATTATTGGATATTGTATATTAAATTCATGCCAAACGTATCTTTCTCTTGACGAAACGAATCGTTGATTTTTTAAAACAACAATATTAAAGGTACATACATGACAATAGTGAATACATATTTACATGCATGCATATATTTTCTTAACAAGAATGACAGTACTATAGCTGTTTTATATAATGAAGTGTTGCTATATTTTCATGCTTTCTGTTTTGCCATATAAAAAGTTACTTTATGGTTTGTTTTATGAGTAACAAAAGAAATTAGAACCCTGGAGATTTATTCTCGAACTTGTAAATGTTTCTCAATTTTTATATTTGCCATTTAGCTTCATAAATTATGGTATGAAAAATAATTTATTTGATTGGAGCTTGATAAAAGCCAAGAACCACGTTGGTGAAGTTCATAATTTTTAAATTAAGATTAAGTAATTCAAATATAGCTTGGAAATTGGATTCTATATAATTCCATACAGGTTTAATAACGTCACAGTCAACAATTACTCAAAAGAGAGTTTCCCTTTCCCTCTTGCATATATTACAAATCTTCTGAGAATTTGTGCCTGGTTACCGTTACCGTTAGGTGTGGGGAAGGTTTCAACGAGCTACTTCTATGGACGGCAAAGTTATATAAGAACACCTCACCATTATCAAATACTTAACCTAATCTCATCGTTAACATCTATATATAAGTTATGCTTTCTAATTAGTTTGTTTATACCAACTATTAGTTTTCGGCTAAAATCCTGATGTGGTGAGGTAAATATAGACATACAAATCGAACAGGAAAAGTAGCATTCAAGGACGACAGTCAACCACAAACACACACAGAAAAAGAAAATATATCTATGAATCGTAAATAAAGGATTGTTTCGTCAAAATTGGGGCGGAGCTTGTGTATAGGCTAAGGTGGAGCCCAACAGGGTCAGATAATCGCTTCCAATATTATACCCTAAAGTGGGGCGGGGCTTGTGTATAGGCTAAGGTGGAGCCCAACATGGTCAGATAATCACTTCCGATACTTTACTCTAATTAAGGCGGGGCTTGTGTATAGGCTAAGATGGAGCCCAACATGGTCAGATAATCACTTCCAATACTATACTCTAAAGTTGAGCGGGGATTGTGCATAGGCTTAGGTGGTGCCCAATATGGTCAGATAATCACTTATAATACTATACTCTAAAGTGGGGGTGGGGCTTGTATATAGGCTAAGGTGGAGCCCAACATGGTCAGATAATCACTTCCAATACTATACTCTAAAGTTGAGCGGGGATTGTGCATAGGCTTAGGTTGTGCCCAATATGGTCAGATAATCACTTATAATACTATACTCTAAAGTGGGGCGGGGCTTGTGTATAGGCTAAGGTAGAGCCCAACATAGTCAGAAGATAATCACTTCCAATACTATATTTTGTTTTTTATTAAAAATAAATACATTGCCTACAAACAGAATCTAACAACATACTCATGACAATAATAAGTATAGCCTGTGAAAAAAGCAGTTCAAAATCATTAACAAATGGATGGGTGTGCACGGATGTGGCCCTGCTTTCAGCACATCATTGTCATAATCGCTACTAATATCATTTAGTATTAAATATACATACATTAATTTCATTTAGAGCATACAAACAGTATCATCACTGCAACATGCAAACAATCTGTGAAAATAAAGAAGTGAGGTGTGCGGTTGATAGTCGACTTAGATGAAACCCAACATGGTTATTATCGATTTCAGTATTATTTATTATCAAAAGACAATGAGGTTCGATGCACCCTAAACCTGGTTCATATGTTTGCCACTGACCGTTCCATATTGCCAACGCGTTTATGCTTGTGATGTCATTTGCCATCCTTCTTAATAACAGTGTAACAGTTGTTTGTTTGAAGGCTTGTTGTTGGTTAACTGTGTTATGTGAAGTTCGATTTTTAAATTACGTTTGGTGCACTGTACACGGTCCCGTTGTATTGGAATGACATTAGGGTAAGTGTGAAGTTAAATGCACCCTAGAACCTGGTTTAAACTCCCAGTGGCCTGTTTACCACTACCAGTTATAATGCGGTATCGTTATTGTCACCCCTTTTATGTTTGTGGTGTCGTATGTTTTGCCTTTTCATTGTAATTATCGTTCGTTTTGTATGCGTTCTTTTGGATGACTGTTCTTTGAATAAATGCTACATTTCCTGATCTTGCCTTGTATTCATCTTTAAAGATGTTCTATGTTTTTGTGTGTGTTTGGGGTTGATTGTCGCCCTTGAATGCTACTTTTCCTGTTCGATTGTTATATGTACTTTTATAGATCCCAATCGCCATAGGATAAGGTTATGATATTCCTAGTCGCAGAAAAGTTTTAAGGTTGATGATATATTTCTTTGTATTTCTCCAGCAGGCTTTCGTTGCGGCGATATAACTTTGAGACAGATCTAACCTAGGTCATGTACACCAACAAGGTTACATAGGACCCACTTGTTATATTTAGCGCATAGCATGGTTGGTTCCTTTATACCAGTATGCTGTATATGTGTTATTTGTATTTATATATGCAAATTTAATATGTATGTCTAAAATAGAATAATTGTGAGTAATTATAGAAAATATTTCACAAAAATGCAAACAAATACATTACTACATTCTATACTATTTTACGGCATCATATCTGGCTCGACATTGGCTAATGTTTAATTCAGTACGTTTACCATGGGTATGAAACCTCAATTAATATATAGCCATTTCTTGTAATATAACTTGACTTGGTTCTTATTTCGATACATCACTAACATCGCCATAGTTTTTGCTAGGTCACAACATTATCATAAACGTGTTGCTAGCTGTTCCTAAAACGCAGCCTTATAATTTCAAACTGATTATTCAGTAAGCTACTCTATACATCTATGGCAGAATAAAGGGCATTGAATTAAACTAACATTTACACCTGCATTCCAAGAGTCATATTTTAAAGCGACCTATATCGGGTTTTACTTTCACGAAAACAACACGGACGGATGAAACAAACACACCAGTTTCATTTCCCGTAACAAAAACTCTTTATTCTACGTTTCACATAGGTCAGTCTTGTCTTGTCGTGCCCTCAATGGTTTATTCTCTTGTTGCTCTGGCTTCTGCCAAGTCAGTGAGTACATCCTTTGTGGCTTTCTAGGCTATTGTTTTTTTTTGTATTTATATATACAAGAGCATCTTTATGATTTATTTATATTGCCTATTAATGCTACCTTGTTGGTTAAAGAATAGTTCATGGCGGGGATTTCCTTATTTTATTAGGTTGACAGTAGGGTACGTGTGAGGTTTGTTGGTTAAAGAAAAGTTCATGGCGGGGATTTCCTTATTTTATTGGGTTAACAGTAGGGTAAGTGTGAGGTTTGGTGCACCCTAGAACCTGGTTTAAACCCCCAGCGGCCTTTTTTGCCACTGACCGTTCCAAGGCGGTAGCCCTTTTGTCAACCCTTTTGTGTATGTGATGTCTAAGTTGGCCTTTTATTCATCTTTAAATTTGTTCTTTGTTTCTGTGTGTGTTTGTGATTGACTTTTGTCCTTGAATGCTGCTTTTCCTGTTTGATTTTTATATCTATATTTACTCATGAACGATCATATCTGAATGAATACACGAAATTGCACGACACATTTTGAAAACAATTAAAACAATGGTCTCCGTTATTTAAACCTTTGTGATGGTAAAGTCAATGTCCTTGTTTAATACGAGGAAGAACATATTTCCAAAGAGATTTCAGTATGACGAACAATGCATTTTCTGAACGCTACATTTCTATCCGACCATTGTATCTACTTAAAGGAAGTATACTTAATTAATATCCATTGTAAGCATATTTTAATTGGTTAACTGTACTATAACCATTGAATTTTGATGTTGTTTTATACTTCAATTTTCTGTTTAGCGTTTTTTTTAGAAATACATTATTTACTACAAAGTTTAAATTTAAATGTTGTATATAAAAGGTATGTAACACTTATTTGTAATGTGGAAATAAGATCAAAAATAAAATATACGGTATATATAAAAAGAAATACGTAAATAAAACAAACGCAACTCAATACAATTTTAAATACAATTTTCGTCATATATATCGTTGTATTTGAATGTATTGTTCTAGTCTAAACATAGACGTTCCTCACTACCAATACAGTTTTTCCTCACTATCAATACAGTTGTTCCTCACTACCAATACAGACGTTCCCCAATACTATAACAGTTGTTCACCACTAGCAATACAGTTGTTCCTTCAATACAGACGTTCCACACTACCAATATAGTTGTTCCCCACTAACAATACAGTTATTCCTAACTATCAATACAGTTGTTCCTCACCACCAATACAGTTGTTCCCCACTACCAGTACAGTTGTTCCCCACTACCAATACAGAGGTTCCCCACTTCCAACACAGTTGTTTTTCACTACCAATACAGACGTTCCTCACTACCATTACATTTTTTCCTCAATACCAATACAGTTGCTCCTCACTACCAATACAGTTGTTCACCACTACCAGTACAGTTGTTCCCCACTACCAATACAGTTGTTCCCCACTACCAATACAGTTGTTCCCCACTACCAGTACAGTTGTTCCTCACTACCAATACTGTTGTTCCCCACTACCCATACAGTTGTTCCTCACTACCAATACAGTTGTTCCTCACTACTAGTACAGTTGTTCCTCACTACCAATACAGTTGTTTCTCACTACCATTAATTTTGTTCCTCACGTCTATTACAGTTGTTCCTCACTACCAATACAGTTGTTCCTCACTACCATTACAGTTGTTCCTCACTACCATTACAGTTGTTCCTCACTACCTATACAGACGTTCCTCACTACCAATACGGACGTTTCTCACTACCATTACAGTTGTTTCTCACTACTAATACAGTTGTTCCCCACTACCAATAAAATTGTACCCCATTACCATTACAGTTTATTTTAGGAATGTTCGATTACATAAACCAAAATATAGGCAACCTACGGACTTATAGAACGACAAACCCACTCCACAGATATACAAATCTGCAACAGAAATGAATAATTCCGTCAAAAAAAGAAACAATGCAATTGATAGAAAATAATCTCATTAAACCCGAATAACAGTTTTTTATGGTCTTCATGAGAGAAAACGGATTCACTCCGCTATCCACACTCCAACCCACTGAAAATGTCCATTCATGGATGGGAAACTTCAAAAATCTAAAAAAATCTAGAAAATAATACTACAAACGCCGTTTATGTATAAACGCACTCTAAACGTGCTCTGCTATGGTGTACGAGCAAGGACGTAATTATTTCAAAGTGTGATACTGTATTATTTTATGATAATAATACACACTTATTTCAGTGTCATCCAACATTATTTCATTGTCATACACCTTTGTAAGAATCATACAAAATAATTACGAATAATACACTTTTAATCTAGTAAAATACGAACATCCAAAAATATGACCCTAGCGTAAAGCAGGAGTTCAGTGCAGCTAAAAAGTGTAACGCCCATTCTGATTGGCTGATAGCACTATGGGATTCTTTTCTCTACCCTATTACTTAGTATAATGCTAAAATGATTTTGTTTGAATTTGAACTAATAAGTATCATTCAACATAAATTTTATTATTGCACGTAACGAGGATCAATGCAATTTATTATGAAACTAGATACAAAGTGTTTGCTACTTAATTATTATGATATCGAAGAAACGGTATGACATTAATAGTATCTAAGCAAGTCAAACAGGTGACATTAATAGTAGCTAAGCAAGTCAAACAGGAAAACAACGAAACAACAATAATACACTTCATGTGTACAAGGATAAGAATCAGGCATCAGAAACATAAAAGGGTTGCAAATAGAGCTTCCGCCTTGGAATGGTCAGTGAAAAAAAGGAAGGGCGCAGGGGGTTAAACCAGGTTCGCGGGTGCACTAAATCGCACTCTTCCCCTATTGTCATCCCAATAAAACAGTGTAAATAAAGAAATCCTCAAACAAACTCTAACACAGTTCTAACAAACAAGACAGCATTAATAGTATAACAAGAAGTTGGTCATATAATAAGTTTAATAAAGATTGTATGACAGTGAACTATGATCTGGCCCCAGGGTCAGCGGGCAAGGTCAAACAATGAAATTCACCAACATGAATATTAAACCTGCGATACTCAATATTTTTCAATGACATTTCTTACATGATATACTCGTAATATATACGCATACAAATGGAAAGGGTTTTGCGATTTGATGTACGGACGCCGCTAGGTAGGGAACCTAAATTCATATCGGGCCAGCATGCATATTTAATGTTTCCTAGTGACCTAAACTATCCTAAATCAGATGAAAGGTGTTCAGATTTTGACAGTGGTTGCCTTGGATGAGTAGATGACAATGACTGGTCCAATTCATCCAAATGAAATTGCTTACCCGCTACTTGATGTGATATACACAGGATTTTGCGATTGTATGTACAAAGCCCAAACTTCTCTAACATTAGTGAAAGGGTAGCGTTCATATTTGGCACAGTGGTTGCCTAAGATGATAGAATGACGAGGAAGGCTTCGATTCCAGGTTTTGACACTTGGGTCTAAAGTTCAAGGTCAACATTTTAAATTCAACATCAGTGAACATTAGTCACTTTCTCCAAAGTTGTGTGGTCCTAAATAATGGAACACTCTCCTAATCGAAATAAGACGATCATCATCGCTTCACCAATGGAAACGCCTCATAAAAGTGTAAACTCCAAAACTTATATTGCCTCATGGTGGTGGATGACAGTAGGGTAAGTGTGAGGTTTGGTGCACCCTAGAACCGATTTAAACCCCCAGTGGCCTACTTTGCCACTGACCGTTTCAAGGCGGTAGCCCTGTTGTCAATCTTTTTGTGTTTGTGTTTGTGATGTCGTTTGCATTTATTATTACTTTTGCCTTCTTGTTTGTCTGTTTGCGTGTTTGTTTCTGTGTTTTATGGTTGACTGTCCTCCTTGAATGCTACTTTCCCTGTCCGATCTTTTTAAATTCTTAGCTAAATATGTTGCCTAATCATAGGATTAATATGAGCTGTTTAAATTAAATATTTAGCTAACACTTTTATTATCTCATGGTTGTCTAGCTAAATAAGCATATGATAAATATGATAAATATGTTTAAATTATACATTCACCTAGAACTTGTATTAATTGTCTCGTGGTTGTCTAGCTAATATGTTGGATAACCATACGATAAATATGAGCTGTTAAATTATACATTCACCTAAAACTGTTATTTTCTTGTTGTTGTCTAGCTAAATAAGTTGTCTAACCATATGATAACTATGGGCTGTTTTAATTATACATTTACCTAAAACTTTTATTGTCTTTAGGTGGATTAGATTGTATGTTGTATAACCAAAGACAAATATAAGTACTTTTGTTATTTCTCATAATTTAAAGCTCATCTTTTTATTCATCTTACAAATCATTGTGCATTGTTCTTTTACTTATTATAACGTTTCTAGATATGTGTTATGCCATATATAACAATGTTCAACAAATGTGTACATATTGTAAGTTTATATGTTTTTATTTGAGGACCATATGTCAGACTAGCTAAAAGCCAGATATATTATCCTCGATAAATCAAATTATTATTATTATTAGTAGTATTATTATTATCTAGCATGTGTATATGTCCTTCCTATTCATATTCCTACCCCACTCCCACCCCAAGCATCCTCATCGACTTTTTTTCTAATTTAAAGTCACAAAGGTTGAGCTCGAAAACCCTAAAAGACATGTAATAACACTACTGAATTTATTGATAGACAACCTTAACTAAATGATTAGTGTAGATCCTCATCAACCAAGGTTTCGGTATTCTGTATATTGCGCGTATTACAATGTGTTTGTAGTACTCCATTCGTGATTGTGTAGTTAAACATGATAGGCATTGAATGTTCTATTAAATAACTGAATGTCCTATGACCGATCATTTTCCTATATAAATATTTACTATACTTGATTTACCAGTGTTTTAGATATATCAAATTGAAAAACGGCATTATAAAACGACCTGCTTTGAATTAACATGTCGCCAGTTGTCAATCATTTATCCATTTTAACCAATCAAACCAATACTATATCTCCGACAAACAATAGCACGTGCAACCCTATAATAAAGCACGTGCGGCTGTATTATAATATAATCTATTGTCAATATAATATACTCCGACATCAACAATAGGGCGGAGATATCTAAGTACTGGCGACATGTTAATTAGTCGTTGCATTGTAGATAATTATAACAGCAATAGCAGTGATCCCAAGGTACTTATCTATTTTAAAACAGACCACGAAAATAAAATAAAGGCACAAAGAACTGATTAGTACTTTATCGGCGTGTATCGGTTTTAAATGGCAAATTACAAATCGCTTTAGGCCCGTCGTTATATTACCAACAATACCGTGTCTCGGGAGAATGTTAACAACAAACAATTGTAAGAGAGACAACTACCGTCAGTGTATTGTCATACAGTGAAATAGCCATTATCCAAAGAGACATATTTGATGCGTGCGCAGAAGACTCGCCTTTTTATTGTGACACAATGGGTGATTTCGCAATAAAGAAAGGTATAGTTTATTCAAAATCGATTTTTTTCAGCAAAACGTATTAAGTGAATGTAAATATAATACATTGCTAATACACCGATATAATAATAATGTTTTAATTTGTATATGGTTGATACACACTATTATACAACATAGGCCATAGTTACATGTATACAAACACTCTAAAATAGTACACAGGGATAGTCGTAGATTTACAACAATTCCATTTTAATATAATTGTGGGAAAAACAGTTCTGAAATATTGAGCTGAAGCGTATAATTATAATAGAGGTAAATAGAAAAAAAGTAATACATTTATATAAAAAAGTGACAAAGTGACCGATAAATAACTATTGTTTACGTGGGTGTTACGCAAAGTAACCGATAACTAATTATTGTTTACGTGAGTGTACACATAAACATAGAAACTACAATGAAATTATAACAACAAATATATGTAAATACACATTCCTTAAATTTAGAGATGATTTTTATATTGAAGCTAAAAGCATGCTTACAAAATACAGTTTTCTCGCATATCTTAACATTATTTGAAAACAGTTCATATTAAATCATTGTTTATTGATTATGCAATACTCATTAATAGAAAAGCAACAGTACATACATCTAAACAGCCAAATTGTTAATGAGGATACCGGTGTGATATTGTTTGATATATTAGAAACATTGTATCTGCGCCAGACTGTCTTTATACTCCTGAAACATGTCAGCACAATATTTCTTGCATACCGGACAAGGATATCCGCCATTTTGCCGGGGCTAGATATTTCCATCTCACCCTAGGGTCGAGATAAAATGCACGCGCGCCAACATCCGGTATGCAGGAAAACATACAAAACGCTAGTAGTTGGCGGCGTCGAGGCACAACATGTCTCTGATATGCAAGAAAAAGAATCTATCATGGGTATTCGGTTCAGATAGGGAATTCCAACCCTCGGTATAAGTGTTTTAATCGGAACCTCGGCAGAGCCTCGGTTCCGATAAAAAACACTTATACCTCGGGTTGGAATTCCCTATCTTCATCCGATACCCATGAAAGATTCTTATAATCTTCATGACGAACAACATCAACTCTTAAAAAACGATGTGTAACGTGAAACAGATTTATGGAATAAAAGTGCGAAATTGGTTTCTCGTAAGTGAAATAAAGCAAGCAAGCGACCACCATTATATCTTCAAGACTAATCAAAATTACCGACAAACATAGAAACTATAAAGTTACGTTTGTCAAAAGAGATTATGACCCCGTTATTTGACTTGATATACAGTTGCATATGATTCAAAAACGTAAAGCTAAGATAACATAAAAGCAATTGCTACCGTTCTTATTTAAGACCCGAAGCCTGTTTGCATACTGATAAAGGTAGGTATATTGCTACCACACAGTTCTCATTTAAGACCCGAAGCCTGTTTGCATACTGATAAAGGTAGGTATATTGCTACCACACAGGTCTCATTTAAGACCCGAACCCTGTTTGCATACTGATAAAGGTACGTTTATTGCTACCACAGAGTTCTCATTTAGGACCCGAACCCTGTTTGCCTACTGATAAAGGTAGGTATATTGCTACTACAGAGTTCTTATTTAAGACCCGAACCCTGTTTGCATACTGATAAAGGTAGGTATATATGTCGAACAGGAAATGAGCAATCACAAAACATAGTCATCTAAAGAGTATGGTACTGGACCTTTGGAAACGGCCGAGCACGACATATACGAAATATTGCAGTCTAGGTATGATTGAGACTGTTCATGAGCGGTAGTAAAATATGCTAGCTACCGCTCACGCCATCAAGCCCCGGGTTGAGCAGAACTCAATATTCATAAAAATCAACAGTACAGAATTTTAACCATCCCGAATATGGCAAGCATATGGCGGATATAGCAATATTTGTATCTTTATTTCATCCCCTAAATCCAGCGGCGTATGGTCCCAGGATCTAATAAAATTGTATGCCCCGAAGAGCGAAATAAACAAAAAGGAATTTAGTTGGAGCAGCGGTTATGAATCCTGCGTATCACAAGTAACAGCCAAAAGAATAAATTAAAATGCAGACAACATATCCTATGAGTAGTTAAACATTACCCAGAGCCGAATTCAAAACAAGCAACAATTACCAGGACATATATGAACAAATATCCGACACAACAAACAGGCTTGACAATAGGGGTACCACCTTGCCAGTGACAAAGAAAAGGTCACCAGGGGTTTCAATTGTGTTAACAGAGTATGAAAGGGGAAATGTGGAAATCGCCTTACACGATAAATACAAAAACTTTACAGTGAAAAGACTAAATTTAAAAGTAGGAAGATATTCTAAGGGTGATTAAACAATAGACGTAACTTTGAAAGTGTTGAGTAGTATAACCAACTATTCGAAATTAAAGTAAGAAAACAAATCTATCTGAAAATGTACCACCGATATATACTCGGTAAAAAAAGTTTTGGACCAGGGTATATAAAGTCATATAAAAATAAAACTAGTAGACAAAATTTAAGTATCTTTTTTTAGTAACCAAGGTCTACCCTACCTGGTTAATTTGGTACCAGAAACATTAAATTCAAAACAAGATTTGATTTTAAAAAAATATCGCGAACACACAAAGGGTCTGTAAAAAATGTTGCAAAGTCCATACAAAGTAACTGTTACGGACACATTCGAGTAACCAATAAAAAGATTATTATTTTTTCGCAAACTTTCATTGTAAACGATAATTATTGTTGATTGTTGATCTATTGTGAATTATCAAATGAGAAACTAAGGGTTATGGTCGAATGTCATGGTTCAGCGATCATTGTACGGGTTCGAACACTGCCATGGTCCAAAACTTCTTTTACAGAGTATATATAAATAAATATCTGGCTCACCGATCTCCAAAGATCGGAATGAATAACAGTGATTGCAGGCAAGGGAGACGTTTTACCGCCGCCACACTGCTCAGGCATCGCTACTGTGATATATCAAGTAGTTATAAAAACAAACAAATATAGAGATGAATAAGATGCAAGATAAGACATTACAAACATAGAAGTTTTGAACGTAGGGCTACCGACTTGGAATGGCAAGTGGTAAAAAGGCCGCTGGGGGTTTAAATCGGGTTCTAGAGTGCACCAAAAAGAGTATGAGAGTGGACCTTTGGAAACGGCGAACACGACACATACAAAATATTGCTGTCTCGGTTTGATTGAGCGGTAGTGAAATATGCTAGCTACCACTCACGCCCTCTAGCCCCGGGTTGAGCAGAACTCAATATTCATAAAATCAATAGTACATACTTTTAACCATCCCGAGGGTTAGGGTTAAGGTTAGGGTACTTCACTCCTACCCTATTGTCATCCCAATAAACTGGGACAGTGTTAATAAAGCTTTCCCCGTCAGGCTATATTCTTTAACAAACAAGGCAGCATTACTAGGCAATATAAGTGAAACACATACATGCAGATGTATATATAATATAAAAAAAATATTAGAAAGTCAAAAAAGCATGTACTCAATGACTTTTCAGAATTCAGAGCAACAAGAAAACAAACCGTTATGGGAACGACAGGACAAGATTTAAGACAATCATCAAATGCTACCGTCCTATGAGGATTTAGGTAGACGTCATCATATTTTCAACAATCTGTCCGGTCATCGCACAATTAAAGAGGAAAGCATAGTGGCGAACTGCAAAAGAGTCAACCTCTTAATATGGAGTGGGTCGCCACGACAATACCATTCCGCAATGATTTTATTACCTCTACCGATCATTATTGGTATCACTTTCACAGTCAAGATCGGTCAAGTTTCTTAAATCATACAGATGACATCCACAGAAATATAAACTCTCTGCCATTTTGAATACAAATAATAGCATTTATCTTATCTTATATCGTCTGTAGAAAGCAGCAACATAAATAAATAACAAGAGGGCCAAAATGGCCCTATATCGATCACCTGAGTAATGGTCCATTATCGAACTTCTTCAAAATCTTATGATCATATACAATCTGTGCAAGTTTGGTTATGATTGTCCAAGAAATGTGGCCTCTGTTGTTTACCAACATTGATATAATTGAATTGAATTGGGTTTTAAGGCACACCAACACATAAAAGGTTATATGGCGCCTAACAGGCATTAACATGCCAGGTTCATCCTCCATGTAAATCGAGATAAAATATGGAGAATGGGCCTAGGACCTTCTCACCCTGAACTGCAGAGTTGCTGCAAATTCTATTGTAGACACTCCATTTATTCTGGAGCCACGTTTATTGTTTTTCTGCCAATGCTCTTAGTGATGTGAGCGAGATGGCACCTGAAACAATGCAGGGGTCATGATATAGACCTTTAATGAGCATGAACAAAAATGACAAAATGAATATGAATGGTGGAGTCCTAACCCTCTGCATGTGACGGTGTGTTTGCAGTGGTTGTATTCTATCCCGGCAACCACACTGGGGAACATTGATATAAAGACACTGACAAAGTTTGGTAAAGATCAAAGACAAAATGAAGGTGCTAGAGTGTAACCTCTGGGGCATGGCCAAATGCGACCCCAGGGCTACATGTAATATATGAGAGCTGTGTGCCTTATGGTTTTAGAGAAGACGTTTTTTAAGTTTTTCCCTATACAAGTCTATGTAAAACATGTAACCCCTGGGGCAGAGCCAAATGTGACCCCAGGGTCACCATTTGACAAACTTGGTAAAGGACCATAAGCGCATAGTAAATGCAAAATATTAAACCTCTGGCTCTTGTAGATTCAAAGAAGAAGATTCTTTTTTTCCTATATAAGTCTATGTAAAACTGTGACCCCGGGGCGGGGCCAAATATGACACCAAGGTCACCATTTGAACAAACTTGGTAAAGGACCATAAGCTTATAGCAAATGCAAAATATTAAACCTCTGGCTCTTGCAGTTTCAGAGAAGAAGATTTTTTAAGTTTTTCCTTTTACTTGTCTATGTAAAACATGTGACCCTTGGGGCGGAGTCAAATGTGACCCGAGGGTCACCATTTGGACAAACTTTGTAAAGGACCATAAGCTTATAGTAAATGCAAAATATCAAACCTCTAGCTCTTGTAGATTCAGAGAAGAAGTTTTTATAAAGTGTTTTTCCTATATAAGTCTATGTAAAAAGAAAAAGTGCGATCATATATTGTAATGGCGGCCATCTTGGATAACGCGCTGACCTAATTTTAACAAATCTAAAAAGCATTCACCTAAGGATCACCCATGTGAAGTTTGGTTAAAATTAGCCAAGCAGTTTCTGAAGAGAAGTAGTTTGAAGAAAAATTAACGACGACGACGGACGGACGACGGACGACGGACGAAGAGTGATCCCAATAGAAATAGTGAACGTATGTAAATGTATATTTCTTTAGAATTATTCTAGATCTTCTCCACAGAGTGACATAGAATGTTGATAGAAAGAAATAAAAAAATATATAAAATATACACTTTCAATTAATTAAACAAACTATTTTTGTTGTTAATAAATATGCAACACCACTGCCTCATGTATACAACTGTAATTATGCACATCTAATGACGATTTAATGCATGGTTCTTTATAACATCGTTATTAATGACATAACCGAGAGTGTAGTTTAATGACACCATATACAACGTGTTCAGTTTTCAGATTTATCTGTACGGTCTGAATCAGGGCGAACCGTGAAAACTGTCTTTGTAAAATCAATGCTGACATACTCCGTCGGAGAATCCACCCGCGGTCGTATACCTGATCCTGATGGTTGGATGTCAAGGTCAGCGTATATGAGCTCTTTGCTGAGTCCATTTGATTTCTGATATAAACAAATAATACTGAACATATATAAACATATATTCGGTTTTATACGGTCAAAAAGAGACAGCAGGTATCTGCTCTATTGTTTTAGATACATATATTTAAAATTGAGTTAAGAGATAACCATGCTATAATGTTATATCTGTATTACTATATTTTTAAATAGAAGTAATATAAACTATGCTAAGATTTTCAATCTGGGACGGCATTATATGTGCGTGCCTTTACGGTCTGAGTATTTCATTTTACGGCGATGCGTTAGCCAGTGGAATAATATGTTACATTAGATATAGATATAAAAATCGAACAGGAAAAGTAACATTCAAGGACGACAGTCAACCATAAACAACCACAGAAACAAGGAACAACTTTACAGATAAATAAAATGCCAAATAAGACATCACAAACACAAAAGGGTTGACAATAGGCTACCGCTTTGGAACGGTCAGTGGCAAAAAGGCCGCATTAAAAGGCCTAAACAAGTATTAACACGTTACAACTCGATTTGTTCATTACCACGTCTTACTTATTCATTATATGTACCTCTTGTTTATCTGCGGTCACTGCAAATGTTGTTTCATCATGGTCGTTTATAGAGGCATCTGACTCTTCGTTTTCAGCACATATTACCCGATCTCTTCGACAGGTTGGGTCAACAGAGGCACCATCTGCATTAGTTTGACGTTGTGATTCGGGCAAAACAGTTGCATACATGGGACAGCCTTGGTCAACCCCCGATGTTGGTATAGCTGCGTTATCTGAAATGGAATAAAATAACTCGATAAAATCGTTATTTACAACAGTTATAGCAAATTGTGATATCAAATGGAAAACAATCAATGGCTGCCAATACTTTAACTACTGCAACATCACTAAATATTACAAAGATCCGGCACCAGAGGCGCTTCATCAAAGTGCAATAATTGCATGATATATAAATAAAGAAGTATAGCCATCTCTAGTCAAGGATCTTGCCTACTGGAAACTAGGTCAATTTGCTTTAACTACTACCTTGAAGCTTAAGAACTCAGAAAAACTTGCAGCGAGACACATCTTGCATATTGATATATACAAACAATTTGCAACAAATGGAAACTTGCGGATTGATATATACAAACAATGTGCAACAAATGGCAACTTGCGTATTGATATATACAAACGATTTGCAACAAATGGCAACTTGCGTATTGATATATACAATTTGCAACAAATGGCAACTTGCGTATTGATATATACAAACAATTTGCAACAAATTGCAACTTGCCTATTGATATATACAAACAATTTGCAACAAATGGCAACTTGCGTATTGATATATACAAACAATTTGCAACAAATGGCAACTTGCGTATTGATATATACAAACAATTTGCAACAAATTGCTACTTGCCTATTGATATATACAAACAATTTGCAACAAATGGCAACTTGCGTATTGATATATTATACTAATAATTTGCAACAAATGGCAACTTGCGGATGGACATATACAAACAATTTACTAATGGCAACTTGTGTATTGACATCTCAAGTACATTTGCTGACAACTAATAACAAATGGCGTATTGGCAGCTGAAAAGTGCATTTATAACCAATTTTAGAGCATGTTTTGATGTTTTGACTTAAAAAAACGTAGATTTAAAAAACAGTAAAAGTAGAGTTCAAGGACGACAGTCAATTACAAACACACACAGAAACAAAGAACAAACATATATAAAGATGAACAAAAGGCAAGGTAAAACATCACAAACACGCAAGGGTTGATAATAGGGCTACCGCCTTGGAACGGTCAGTGGCAAAAAAGGCCGCTGTGTGTTATAAACCAGGTTGTAGGGTGCACCAAACCTCTCGCTTACCCTATTGTCAATAATTGTAAATAACGATTTCCGCACCAGGTTATAATCTCTAACAAACACGGCAGCATTAAAATGTAATATAAGTAAAACACGTAAATGATCATGTGCGTGTAATTTAAAAAAATAGAAGCCTAGAAAGCCACAAAGTAAGTACTCATTGACTTGGCAAAAGCCGGAGCAAAAAGATAACAAACCTTTAAGGGTACGACAAGACAATATTAAAGACAAACATCGAACGCTGCCGTCCTATACGGATTTCGGTAGAAGTCATCATAGGGTCCACAATCTGTCCGGTCAACGCATAATCAAAACAGTGGCGAACTGTAAATGGGTCAACCAACCACTACATATGCAGTGCTTTGAGAATTAACAGGGTCATAACCTCTTTTCATAAACAT
Organism: Cyrtodaria siliqua; assembly: GCA_037043455.1. Lineage (NCBI taxonomy): Eukaryota > Metazoa > Mollusca > Bivalvia > Adapedonta > Hiatellidae > Cyrtodaria > Cyrtodaria siliqua. The sequence goes on along the minus strand of JAWPHD010006239.1, from coordinate 4,090 downwards.
TTTAACAAGCTTAATACAGATTATATGAAAGTCATTATAACGAAGAGGTTTTGCTTCTTTCATTACTTCTCATGAACAGACTCAATAAAACCGAGTCTGCTGCTTTATTCTCTTAATTGTGTTTGTTGCTCCCAAAGGATCACCTTTATCAGTATTTATTAACATTCACACTAGCGTTCGTTTAGTGCAGTGTGGCGGCTGTAAAAAGTCTCCCCGTGCTACGAATCAGTAGTGTTATTTTTACTGGTCATTTGGGACCTAGGAACCCATTATAGGTGGCTTTGAAGTAGAATACCGCTTAAACCGGTGCTAGGGGGCGTGAGAGGTGTTGCTTCTTTCATTACTTCTCATGAATAGACTCAATAAAACCGAGTCTGCTGCTTTATTCTCTTAATTGTGTTTGTTGCTCCCAAAGGATCACCTTTATCAGTATTTATAAACATTCACACTAGCGTTCGTTTAGTGCAGTGAGGCGGCTGTAAAAAGTCTCCCCGTGCTACGAATCAGTAGTGTTATTTTTACTGGTCATGTGGGACCTACGAACCCATTACAGGTGGCTTTGAAGTAGAATACCGCTTAAGCCGGTGCTAGGGGGCGTGAGAGGTGTTGCTTCTGTCATTACTTCTCATGAATAGACTCAATAAAACCGAGTCTGCTGCTTTATTCTCTTAAATGTGTTTGTTGCTCCCAAAGGATCACCTTTATCAGTATTTATTAATATTCACACTAGCGTTCGTTTAGTGCAGTGTGGCGGCTGTAAAAAGTCTCCCCGTGCTACGAATCAGTAGTGTTATTTTTACTGGTCCTTTGGGACCTACGAGCCCATTGTGGGTGGCTTTGAAGTAGAATACCACTTAAGCCGGTGCTAGGGGGCTTGAGAGGTGTTGCTTCTTTCATTACTTCTCATCAACAGAGTCAATAAAACCGCGTCAGCTGCTTTATTCTCTTAATTGTGTTTGTTGCTCCCAAAGGATCACCTTTATCAGTATTTATTAAAATAATAAACGTTCTACTCAAGTCAATTTACAACAAATAACAGAGCATTTTTTACCGTTCAAATTACTTTTACAAAAGTTAATCGTTACAATTACTGACATGTGCAAAATATGAATATTGTATCGATTGTAATGTCATCTTCTTTTTAGTGATGTGTGGCGGCCGTAAACGTCACCCAGCTAAAAATCAATAGTGTTATTACGTACTGGTCCTTTGGTATTATCAAATCCAATCTGCGTGGCTTTAAAGTAGAATATTACTTAAGCGTGAGAGGTATTGATTGCACTTTACATTAACTCTCATGATCAAACTCAATAAAACCGAGTCTGTTATCTTTTATCTCTTGTTTGTGTTTGTTGTTTCAAATGGATCAGTATTTATTTCTATATGGTTGTTACGTAATAAGTTTGGTTACGCTATGTGGGTACATATGCGTATTCCATAGGATAAATGTTGATAGGCATAACTAATAAATGTTTAAGAGGAAATTCGGAGAAAAACAACTTACTTATTTCATTCGTATCTCCAGTTTTCATGGCACTAATTTAATTACAAGTCCAATTATTATAAACACAGCTACCACTGTTGAAGCTCCAATTATTGGCCATATGACTGGATTATGATAGTCGCCATGGTTGATGTGTAGTTCACTGAAGTGTGTATTACCTTCAATATCATCATCTGCCTTGTCAACAACATCATTGCCATTATCATTATTTTCATCATCATTAGTATTATCATCATTGTCATCATCTTTTTCATAATCAAGATTGTCTTCACCAGTAGCATAGTCGCCGTTATCCGTAGGTTGCTGCTCTAAATTGACAATATATAGCTCTTTTATTTTACATTATTAAAACAGTAAAACTGCTAGTAAAAATCATTATGAAACGCGCGGATGACAGAAAATGTATGCTCTTGATGTGTGAATAAACAGAAGATTTTGAAAGAACCAAGCGTTTGATGCTCATAAACACGTTTGTGTGTTAATATCTTTCCCTTTAGCTACTACTATTACTATGTTTCAAAATCGTGAAACTACACCATTTAATGTGGAATCAGCAAGAAAAACACGAGATTTGGAAACCATTCTGAACCACTGAGACTGGCTTACTAGCATTGGTTAAAGGTATTTGGCTTTTTGCGGCAAGATAAAGCTAGTGCGGTGAAGAAACAATGTATGCGTTTTCATTTACTGGGACTGAGTGTCTTGTAGTTTGACTGCCAGTGAAGTGTTTTCATTTACTGGGTTAAATGATATATAGGGTCCTATAGAAACCACAGCGTCCGAACGCAATGGCATCGTAGGTCCGCACTGTACTGCAAACAAGGATTGATAATACAATGAAAGAGACAAAAAACAACAGAAAGGGTGGTGAAGACAGGGTTACCGACTTGGAACGGTCAGTAGGCAATAAGGCCTACTGGTTAGCTTGAATCGGTTGTATATGCGCACAACCCTCGCTATTATCCTGTCTTCAGTGCCTAAATAGACAAGACAGTGTAAATAAACTACATGGAACCATGGAACAAAAAACAACAGAAAGGGTGGTGAAGACATGGTTACCGACTTGGAACAGTCAGTAGGCAATTAGGCATACTGGTTAGCTTGAATCGATTTTATATGCGCACAATCCTCGCTATTATCCTGTCCTCAGCGCCCAAATAGACAAGACAGTGTAAACAAAACTACATCCCATCAAAAGGAATTCTCTAACAATAAAGTCCACATCCAGAGAAACTAACTAAAGATCCACATACAAAATAATAAACATCTCAGGATGTATCCAGAATCGTACTGAACAACCATAGTAGTTGCAGCTAAAGAGAAAACCAATCTAGTTTACGACCAGAAAACCCGAGGGACGAAAGCTCATGCACCCACCTCCCTTAGTTGGGGTTTCAGTAGGTGCATTCATAGAGTCCCAAGAGGTAGTCCAGTCATCGCACAAGTGAAAAGTGAAGCGTAATGACTGACTGTAGAGGGGTCAATCACTAAACATGCAGTGCGCTGTAAAACCAAAGGGTTATATCCTTTTCTGACGAAATTCCTGATTAAATTTGTAAAGCGGACAGGAAACCCGTCAGACCCCTTTAACTATCGAAGTTTATAGACCACATCTCCATAAAATGAGGGTTGTGATATGCCTAGTCGCAGAAGTGTTTTAAGGTTGGTGTTGTACTTTTCCAGCAGGCCCTCGTTGCCGTGGTAGAATTTAGAGAAAGATCTACGTAGTTTAAAACTTGTCTTTAATCAACAATGGGTATCTATGCTCTCCTACATTTGCAGTAAATAAAAAAATGATACTACATGTCCACTTAATAGGCTCTTATATGCAACTAGCCCTGGAGTTTTTGTTTGGTGTTTAACTGAATATGCCATTCTCTAATTATCAAAATATAAACGAAAAAATGGATATTGAGCAGCTGATGATGAAATTCTCTCCTTCGACTGAAAAAAAGAACCATATCTATTGCTAGGAAAGAGATTTCATGTTGAGTCTTTCACCAGATACCCAGACAGATGTTATTAAATGACACCTCTGGGTCTCTGGATGACTTATTGATCATTGACAACTCTTTCTTTTCTAATATGGTTAATAATATATATCGTAAAGAACTTAAACTTAACAAAGCTAATATTTCTGATACTAACGCTTCTTTCTCTCTATTGAAAATGGTGAAATAATTAGCAAAGTATATGACAAGAGAGATGATTTTAATTTTGATATTGTTAGTTATCCCCAATTAGATGGGGATGTTCCCCGAGCCACTACAGGCTGTGGACCCTATGATGACGCCTACCTAAAGCCCATTGGGACGGTGGCGTTTGATGTTTGTCCATGATCTTTCTTGTAGTACCCTTAATGGTTTATTCTCTTACTGCTCTGGCTTCTGCCAAGTCATTGAGTACCTTCAGTGAGGCTTTCTAGGCTATTGTTTTTTTTGTATTATATTTACACGAGCATATTTGTGTTTTACTTATATTGCCTAGTGATGCTGCCATGTTGGTTAGAGATTAGATCATGGCGGGGATTTCTTTATTTACACTGTCATGTTTTAATGGGATGACAGTAGGGTAAGTGTGAGGTTT